>JAPDSC010086023.1:144500-167864 GCA_026290005.1 Latrodectus geometricus | reverse complement strand
TGTTTGTTTTGGTTGAATTCAGCAGTTTATGATTTTGCTTTAAATTTAATGCCCTGAAAATTTTTAATTGCTCAACCATGAAATTTTATTTATTTGTTGTATTACATTTCTGAATTTGCTTGTTTTATGCACATGGGATTTTTGAATATTTTAGTTAAGCTAACATTTCAATAATTTTAAAACTATGTAAATTAAAGTTCCAATACAAGAGATATTTAATGGAATTCGTGAGCTGTTTATTAAAATATTTTATTGTTCAATTAAATTTTTATGCAGATTATTCGTTCATTTTAATTAAATGTGAAAAAGCAATCAAATGTTTTTAAATTGGGAATTTTATTGCAAAAATAGATTTTAAATTAAATTATTATTACGTAAATAAAGTTGCTTTAATCAAGGAATTCGTTGGGCCAAAAAAATAATAAATAATTATTTTTTGACTAATAATTATGTTAGTTCAAAAAAATAATAATAATAATTATGTTGGGTCAAACAAATAATAAATAATTATTAGTTTTTATGTATTATGTAATTTATCGCATTACCGGGCTTATTAACCGAACTGTTTTAAATAATTTACTTTTTACAATGCGCTTAAAAATCAAACGGACTTGAGATACTAAAAAGAAGATAAATAAGTGAAGAAATAAATATTACTGTTTACATCTAATCTCACGGTTTATATATTTTTACTTGAATGTAGTATCAAAAATCGTGTACAAAAAGGATAAAAATGAGAATTAATAATAATTAAGTAATTTAAAAGTGTATAAGCAAATACATTTAATTCCTCAGATTTTTTGGTGAAAGAGGCACTGAAGTAAGAAATTTTATCCTCGTTAAAGAATTTTACCAAATATCTTGTCTTTAAAAGATTTATATCAAATAAATATAAGTGAAAGAGAAAAACCACAATTAAACAAACTGTAAAACGTCATAAATTACCACGGCACACATATATATAATAATAGTAAAATCGCATGCAGGTTCAATAAACAAATCATATTGCGGAGGACACACGATTACGAATGTCCATAAATCCTTTTAAGGACCAGAATTTATTACATTGCATTCTACCTCAGCTGATTACATAAATCGAGTTTCCCTATTTTGTTTATTTGATATAGATACGCGAAGATCAAATGAAAAAAGGAACATTAATATATCAAGCTCTTAAATTTTGACAAACTTCCTTTCTTTCAGTAGTCAAAACATATTTCTACTGACATCCAAACTGTTCTCAAAGTTCATTGGTTGTGTTCGAAAATGGATTTTTAAATACACCTCATGCCATTAAAATCATTGCATATGATGGCAACATTTTTGAGTTTGCGTTTTAGCTATCAACTTAGAATCTACAGCTTGCAATTTTTTAAGTTTGTACATGCACGTCGTAAGCTTTCGCATCCATCAATTTGGGAAAATATTTGGCGCTTATTGTTCTTAGTAACAATTCACTTTATTAGTAAGAAAAGAAATCTCATATTATGCATTTACTGTTAGGTATGTTCAATCTTTTCAATAATTGCAGAATAGCAACTTTTAAGATGTTTATTTATCTTTAGTAATAATAGTTGATATTCATTAAGTATCATCTAAAGAATGAGCATTATATGGATATCATTTATCAATAGCTTTATGTACAAGGTTATTCCCTCTAACGATGTTATTATGGATCAAACTATGATTTGCATGTAGGTATTTTGTTTGCAGTGAAGTTAATTTTTAAGGACAAATTAAAATATATTAATTATTGTTTCACAAATTTAATAGAGTAAATTTCAAAATATTCTTTATTACGCTGGTAAATTGATTTTCCCATTCAAAAACAAATCAAGAACATGTTTTTCACAGATGATGAAATATTTATATTATATGCACCTAAAGTAAATACTTTTATATGTAGTAAAAATTAGTAAATTTGCTAAATTAGCCACTAATAAAATTCCCATACCTGAATATAATCATTTGATAAGGAAAATTATAATAAACTGCATTGAGCATTTATTGTGAAAAAGAAAAGTTAAATTTCACAAAACCTAACATATATTTTAAAGTAATTTAGAAATTGATTTTCTTTTTACGTCGATTTATTTATTAAAAGTGGGGGAGATAGTTAAGTTCAGGAAAAAATATTCTTGTTTTCTGAATTAGTTTTCAGATTAGTAAGATACATTTTGTGACAAATGTAGGAATTATATATTTCTAAATTAATGCATCTGGTGAGAAATGTTCTAATTTCTAAGGAACAAAATACTATAAAGTTAGATTAGTTTGTTTTAGCACACGTAACGTGTGATTTATATAATGATATTAACAAACAAAAATAATTATATTAGGCAAAACCTTTTGGTTTATATTGAAAAGTTTCACTCAATATGGTTTTAAATTGAAAAATTTTCAATTTTACTCATATCTTCTTTCTCTACATTTTTTATAAACACTCATGATACTTTGCAGTTAATGAATTTAGAATAGTCAAAACATAAATATAAGTACGAAATACTGAATTGTAAACTAAGAACCTAGTGCTCCAATTTTTGAATCATAGTGATCACTTTTTTTTAAGCAGAAAAAACAGCTCTTCTCCGAACCTTATCTTCGATTTCGGTCTGAAATTCTTGCTGCCAAGTCAGAAGGAAAGAATAAACAAAAGTGGAATCCTTACCTGGAAGAGGGAAACAATCCGGCAATCCTACGGGTCTCAGGTACACAGCACCGTTCGCAGCGAAATAGTCATTCAAAGACATTACTGCGTGTTAATCTCTACGCTTTTAGCAGGAAAGACACAAAGCAGCGGCAGTCGAGAAAGCTTACATGGATGTATCGATCCGGCAACTCGCGTTGTTGTGCTGTAAAAGCGACACATGCGAAGGAGGCGGACTGTTCACTGCAATCTCGTGGCGTATGACAACCTGCCCGGATACAGGTCGGCTTGGCATCTGTGGTACTGCTATTGGTCGGACACCCTCTCGATCCGCCTGGCGCCCATTTGGCGAGTTTTCCTTGGCTAATAAGTGTCCAAAGATTGACTGATCGGCGGCAGCGGGAAAAGTGATATACGCGGCAATGTTAAAGCTGGGTTAGCAGGTGACATACGTTATCAGCGGAGTACAGCAGCAATATAGGCGCCCGTCGTCGATTGAGATTTCTCTGATCCATGTAGAGTGATATAGATTTTACATTGTGGCAGGTGTGTGTGTTCAGATGGATGCTGTTCTAGCAAGTGCGGTCTAAAAGGAGAGTTCAAATCGACAGAAATGGCGCTTATTTAAGATTAGATTCATTTTAATTTCAACAAATTGAATATTTCATAAGAATGAGTCAACTCCCGCTTTTTAAATAATATATTTTTCCATTTGGAAACATATAACAATATTTATATTTCCTTTAATTAAGAAAATATAAATAATTCGGCTAACATTACCTATTTATGGGAATAATAACAAGCTCTTTCTCAGTCACCTTTTTATATTTTTCACTCTTATTATTTGCAAATTTATATTATATTACAGTTCGTCACCTCATTAATTTTCTAATGTACTTTCCCATATATTATTTTGGTTTTTAATTTACGATCGAAGTAGTAAGTAACGGAAAAAATTTAACTAAAGATCAATTATGGGAATTGTTCTTTTTATATGTTATTTGAAAGATCAATTGCACCGAAACTGGTGTTAGTTTCCATCTGGATTGTTTATCCATTCTTCAAGAAACATTAATTTTTAATAAAGGGATTCAAGAAAGTCTTTGCATCATAATAACACGCAAAAATTTGACAGTATCTCTGAGAAAAAAAGAAGATTCGCCTATAGAAATTAGAAGAGATAATTTTCGATTGACGAATGGAATTTCTGTTTAACTATTTGGCAACAATGTAGGGTTTCCTACACCCTTTAAATAAATAGAAATTGGAGATAAATGCAATTACTGTCAATACTGGATACCGTATAAACATAAATTTCTAAAATGTTCAAGAGTCTATATTAAGACATTTCATATCATATATATTTAAATGGGATAGAAAATATGAATAATTACTTAAATGTTATATTTTTATGTAAAAAAGGGGACTTAATTTCACTTGCAAGTTAAAATATGTAATGATGTATTCTATATTTTATTTAATTAAATGCTAGTTGTGAACAACCACAGATATATTTTATACAGATAATGATAGGAGATATATTTGTCATTGGCCGTTTCTACGTTTAGCAATTTTTTAAGCGGATTAAAAAGATACAAAAAATAGAAACGAGTGATAAAAAAGGTAATTTATGTATCCAAATTTTTGCAAAATGCACCTGCTTTTATGGGAAATTTAAATACATGCTTATATATAATATTTAATTTATTAACAAATGATTTAGATGGGTGTGTATTAATAAAACTTAATTTGCTTATAGTAAAAATTATCTTTCTCTTATTCTTGTGAATAAGCTTTGTTAATTACTGTAATCATAGAATCTTTTACCAAAACCTAAGATATGGACAAGAAAATCTGTTGAAGGGGGCATAAATTTTAAATAGTGAATTTGCATGTGATATGTCTTGAAAAGAAAAGAGTTTTTATTTTTAAAAAACTATTTAATTTTAGTCCATATAAGAGTATATAATTTTATCAAAATATATAATTATAGCTATTATACTTCATATAACAAAGCCACTATAATTTTATTCATATTTATACAATTAATGAATATTGATTGTAGATATTGAAAGATTGAGAAATTATTGATAATATATGCTAGTAAGTTTTATACATTTTTGGCCATGCTTCACAATTTTAGTGGTTTATATCATTTTCGATTAAAACTTTAACAATATGATAAATCTGTAATACAACGTGTATGTTTAATAAATTGAACTTTATTTAATTCATCAAATATATTTTGTTAAATAAAAATATTAAGTCAAATTTTAGTAATACGAGCAGACAAGAAGTGGTAGAAAAATTAAAAGTTAGATTTGAAATTATTTGATACAAACAAACCATATTTTATTGATTAATTTCAAGTAGTTTAGTTTAAAATGTTAGGCAGAAGGAAACATGGCGTTTGTAATAACATTATCGACCAATAATTACGAAATGAGATTAAATCAGAAAAAATTCGTTCAATCCACAACACAAAATTGGAAATGAAGATTCGTCTGTTGCAACTGTATTCAGATGGCATACAGAATTTCATAGAAGTTCCAATTCACTTCAGGATGAAAGGAACACAGAAAAATCATTTATTTTCTGTAATACCGTATAATATATCTGCCATACGTAAAATGTTAATCAATGACAATTATTGTAATTCCAAATAATGAAGAAGAAACTTTAACATAGGATCCACTGTCATACATAGAACTATTTACAAACTAATGCGAATGAAAATAAAATTTTGAAGAAATTCCACATTATTTAATTGAACAAAAAAAAAAAAAAAAAAAAAAAAAAACAAGAGTAAAGTACTAGAATCAGTAAAAAAAATCCCTTAAACTGCTTGAAGATAGTGGTCATTACATTATTCAATACGTTAATTAAATAAACTATGGATCTTTGAAGATGGTGAAATGATCATCTAGGATGACCTCTCCTGAGATGGCAAAAAGATAACGTATCATGAAAAATAAAAAATATACTCACGTTTCTTCAAAACCACATTAATGGTTAATGGCATTAAATTTAAAAGACAATCACAACTAATCAGTGTGCTACTATATATCTTCCATGAATTCAACAAAAAGGGAATATTG
This sequence comes from Latrodectus geometricus, assembly GCA_026290005.1. NCBI lineage: Eukaryota > Metazoa > Arthropoda > Arachnida > Araneae > Theridiidae > Latrodectus > Latrodectus geometricus. The sequence continues at coordinate 162,119 of JAPDSC010086023.1, read as the reverse complement.
AAGTGATTCCTGACCATTTTAGAAATGCATCTTCTCATTCAGCAAAACTGACAATTTTGCTGATACTTATTCAGCAAAATTGAGTTTCTAAAACCAAAATTCATTAAAGCTGTAGAAGATCCATCTGTTCATTTTATTTATCAATGCCTGGCATAGCCTGTTTCCTTTTTTTTAATTGTTTTTATTATTTATTTTTTATCTATAAAGAAACATATGCAGACACCAATTTCCATTCCAGCGGTAAAATTGAATGGGCTCAAAATTCACGTTTTCATCAACCCTAAGAACTGAATGAACTAAAGCAATTAGTTTTGCAAAATTTTCCTGTAGAAATATATTTATGAAAGATTAATTTGATGTCCTAAAATTATATAATTTTGAAATGCAAGTTACATCTTAAAAAATTCAGAATAATCTTCATAATTAATGTTACAACAATTCTTAATTCTAAATTTAATGTTTTCATATTTCAGGGATTTAGAGTTCTCAAAATTCTATGCAAAATTAATTCAAAATTACAATAAAGTAGAGATAGCTTGCTTTAAAGTAATCAATTTTGAATCATAGGACACATCCCTAACAGGATCTAAAAAGCTGTTGTGTTTGAATGAACTTTTCGAATTGGCTTTCCTTCTAGATACGCTGTTCAAGAGGAGAAACAACATCTACAGAACTACCTATCTAAATTATTATATTTTTTCAAGGTCATCATTTTTGTCTCTCGCTTTTATTTTAATTAGAATATTTGCTTCATTTCACCAAATATGGAAAATCAGGCAAATTTTGTTGAATGCGTAAATATTTCATCAGTATCAATAAAATAATAATTTTGTATCTACAAAATAATATCTGATCTTGAATAGTATTTCTTTTAAATAAGAATAAAAAAATTAGCGGGAATTTAAATTGGAGTTACATTTGAATGTAAAAAATAAAATCTATTAAAATATTTACTTAAATTCTAAAATGGTATAATAATTAATTGGCTGACTTGTCAGAAATTTTATGGTGTAAAAAGTCATGATATATTTTATATTTATCAATATATTTTGTTTGTTGTTTTAGATGTCGTTTTTCGTACACGAGGGCATATCAGACCGGGACCTACGGTTTAATGTGGATTCTGAATTTCAACAAACATTCATGACCAAGATGGGATTCGAATATTCGAACTGTTGTATCAAGGACAAGCTTTTTTACCAATCAAATGGGAATAATTAAGTGTTAAGGAAATATTAAATTTAACGCTTTTCAGATTATACAATATTCCAAATAATGCACAGAGCCTTACTGAATGTTAAGAAAGTGATGTTCATTTGAAAAGAGAAAAATAAAGCTGGGAAACCAGAAGAAAAAAACTGCCTGAAAGCTAAGCAGAAAAATCAACTACTGAGTTTCTTAATCTCGCACTCAATTATCTTTTGCAGAATCTCATTTTAATAAATTAATTCCTAGATTAGTTTTAATGGGATTTAAAATTCATTGTTGAATTTAATATTGTATGAAAAAAATGGGGGATACACTTTGATTAATTATATTTTCTCCTAGTGAAAATTTTCCTTAAAAAAATTAAAACTTTAAGAGAAAAATTACAAATTTATCGTTATAATAAAAATTACTCGTAAATTATAAGAATTTCAATTTAAATTAACAAAAATTTAAATTCAACAATTCTCATAAGGCTAATGGGTTTTTTTTTTTTTTTTTTTTTTTTTTTTTTTTTTTTTTTTAAGTAAATAGCTTAGTTGCAGTTTTGAATTTTTTTTTTAAAGATTAAACGAAAAAAAATGTTTTCAAAAATTGATTGCTTGTTTGTTATAAGCTGTGCAATAAATTCTAATAAATATCTCAGTTAAGGATTTTGATTAACATTTAATTGAATGCTTATTTTGAATTGAACAATTATTTCTTTTAAGTATCTTAATTAAAGACTTCAGATAAAAAATCATTTTAGTTAGAGTGATGAAAAAAGATTTACAATTTTTTCCCTTCCAGTTTTCACATAAAATTTATCGTCTTAGTTTGTTATTAATTACATTTTTCATGAATTTAATTTCATAATTTTAATATATTTGTTTCCCATTTCAACATCACGCTTATTCGTATGCTTTTTTGCAATGACTATTCTTGAAATATTCTTGAAAAACATGTAAAGATTTAAGGTATTTTAGAAAATTGAATATAGAAAATATTCAATTTTGAATAAGACTATAATATTCAATTTAAAACATTCAATTTAAATTGAATATTATAGTCTTATTTAAGAATATTATAATTTATTATTTAAGAATATTCAATTTAAAAACAATTTTATAATAAATTCAATTAAAATAAATAATAAAAGTGAAATTTAAAATATAAATTATGATAATCATGATTTTTCGTTTAAATGAGAACTAATTAAGCAACTACAAAGTAGACATTTTATAATTTTTTTTGAAGTTTGTTCATCGAAATATTATTTCATATGCTCTTATTTTTGTTATATAATACTTATTTTTTTATGAACATGTCTATTTCTTGTTAAAATATATCCATAGTCACATATGATTTTTGATTCAAGCTATTCATATTACTTTTATAATTCATATTAATCTAGATGGCATACATAAATAACATCAAAACAATAAACGGGAAGAAAGAGATTAATGTGAGGAATCTTTATGGACATCTTTTCTTTTCCATATTTATTAAATGAAATCCTGTTTGTAACCATCAATTATGGAAAATATCTTGCATTTACGTCAAATAAAATAAATCAGAAGAAAAGAAAAATCCTATAATCTTAAATTGTAATTTAAAAATCTAATCAATATTAACTATTTCATTTAAAGATTGCTAAATTGATTACATTTTTCAGTGTAATAAAATGAATGTGTGCTTAATTTCAAAAAAAATAATTTGCTAATTACTTTTTGAATTGTTAATTCTGAAAATAATATGAAGTTAAGAAATAAAAGTACTTAGTACTTATTTGGGAAAGAGTTTTAAATTCCATTAAGCAATCTTTATTGAACTTATACGCATGTGTTTCCAATTTTGACATAGGCAACTTAACATACGTACTCAAATAAGTTGCTTAGAAAGAGGAGGAAAAAATAAATTAATATTGAATTCAAAAACAAAAACTAAAAATATCAATTAGGTTTATTAGTTTGATTAGAAAAGTATATAAAAATTTTTTTCAATGGGTAAATTCTGGAACAAAACAAGTGCTGGATGTGGTAAATAAAAAATGTAAATATTCATTGGAACAATGACAGCTACTTAAAAGCTTTAAATTTGAAACCTTTTGGCAGGTGAAAAAAGTTGGAAAAGATTATTAAGTTGTAAAACTTTACTACAATTTTCTGCTTTGAAAAAATTCTATGTTGCGTTTATAAATCAGCGAACAATTAAAAATCTTATTATTAAATTTCTTTGCAGAAATTATTTCCTTATTTTTATTTTATTATTGTTTATCTCTTATCTGTTTTTAAGTTTCAAATTTCAAGATCACACATTTATCAGAATTCTTGTTGCGTCTCTTACCGATTTCTTTGTCCTTTGCATTTTTTAACATTTTAAGTTTTAGTGACGTATTAGCATCAATATAATTATTCTTCATACATTGAATATTATAGAATATAGCTATGTTTTATTCTGTTTTATTTCTTTTGGATTTTTAATTTTTCACACTCCTAAAATTTATTAATATTTGAAAACATTACAGTACTTATAGTTAAAGAAAAATGTATACTGTTTGATAACATAATAATATTTTTTCCAAACACTCCAACCAAGTATTTTTTTTTTTTTAGCTTTAATTAAAGTTTTGTAATTTGAAATGTGTGAAGACAATTAAACTGACAAAAAAGGTGGCTTTATTTGTAGTTTGAATTTCAAACATTCTGTATATAGAAGAAGCAACTATTGGGATTATGAATTTTTTGTTTTTATTTATATCACCAAATATTTAAAGAATAAGAAGAATTCTGTTTTTATTTTAATATTAATGTTAAAAAATAGTGATTATTATGTAGTCTTATTCACAATAGCTTCTAAACTTATTAAATAACATGTTCAAGAGATATAAATTAGAGTTGTTTGGTGAAACATAATATTTTTAATAACTAAAAAAATACTATTCCATTAAAATTTACAAAAATTAGAAAATATCAAAATTTGATATTTTCTAATTTTTGTAAATTTTTAATAAAAATTCTATTAATAAATTTTTGATTTAAAATTAAACATAAATAAAACATTTTAAAATTGTTTCAAAGTTTAAGAATGCAATTAATTTAATATTTTTATTCAAATTCTTAATTAAATGACTATCCTTCAGAATTTAAATTACTTTTTAAGCCTAAAAATATAAAAAATTTGGAATCAAAGAGAAATGCTTAAAGAAAAGAATTCTTTTAAATAATGTCAAATCAGTAGACTTTTCCTGTATAATTTTATTAAGTGAAGTACTGCATACAGTCTTGTGTTAAAAATTCAAGATTAAAGATGCCACAGAAGACAGGAAAATTAACCAAAATTCAAATAATTGATTCCTTGGCTTGATGATTTGAATACTCAAGGAACTAGCAGAATAATTTAAGGTAATTAAAATATTAAGACCAAAAACTGAGAATTATATAGGTATGTCTGAACATTATAATGTAAGAAAAGATACAACACAGATGCCAAAATAGGAGATTTTAGTTTCTGTGAAAATAAAGTTCGAAATAGTATTCTATATAACTCCTACCCCTAGGCAAAACTTAAATTTTAGATTTTGTAATTAAAAATATTGCTAGGTAATCATTAAATTACAAATTTATATATTAAAATATATTTAATTTAGGCATTAATTACAAATATGAGAAAATTTTAATCATATTGAATTTTAATTATGCATTCTGTGTGTTTTTCAATTATCGTTTGCAAATTAATTTGAACACAATTTTATGGTAAATCTGTCTCAAAATAGTTGCTTCGAACTTGATGTCCAATATTACATTTTAGATGATATTTCGGAAAATGGGATGAATCTTCTTCTCAATCGATTAATTTTTATCACACCCATGTCCCTCTGGATTCCCTAGTTAGAACTTGATCCTTAATTCTAAGTGATATTTCTTACTGTTTTCTATTACTTAAGCAATCCTAGTTCCAATGAAGAAACAAAAACCTTCCTTTTAGGGAAAACTTATTGCTCGAACCATGTCCCAGAGCTGGAGATCACCATTTCGATTCCAAGTTGGAACATAAACGGCTGTCTATAAATACTGATCTACCCCTCTAGCCCTTCCCCCTAACTCGTTCGTGTCCCGGAGAATATCAAGCGTTATCCGTCCCCCCTGGTGTAATGCGGCACGTTCAGATTCCCCATATGCGTGGCGTATAGTTGATCCCCAAGGGGATGCCGCATCCGTGCTCCAGGGCCTCAATCCCTTGTTAAGCAAATGGAGATTTCGCTAAGTCCGGTTTCGACCCCATTAGATCAGGATACTCCAGGGGTCGTATGCATAATGAAAATGCGATCCTCAAGGCTATTGTTCTCTTAACGGTGACTGTCACTGGGGAACACTTTCATTAGATGAGTGTGTTGTTTTGGGGTGGAACACATTTGGGATGAAGCAAGAATAATTTGGTATGGCTTAGGGGACAGAGACTTTTGTGTCCATCTATGCAAATTAATATAAAATTTATCAGAAGCCATATAAGTAGGTTTGATTAGAGAATAAAAGTCGGATTGAAGCTTAGCTGTATAAAATATAAACTCAAAAATATTCTGTTTACTTATTTTCATAAATATGAAAAATACATGTAAAGTAATTAAATTAATTACATAATATTTCATACTTACAGATCATAAGATAACTTAATTGCAAATCTAATGTAAATTCATATCACAAATAAAACATTTTTTGATCATTTAAAAAAAGACTTTATTATGCATAATTCAATGAATGTTCATTTTTTGTCGTTAAATATATCTTAATATGTCATATCTCTAGTAAAATATCATAGGTTAAAATAATGATATTCTTTTAGAGGTATGCCAAGAAAAAAACTCATGTATGTAAAGAACACAGGCAATAGAAATATTATGAATATTCTCATAAACTGTTTCAATACAACACTTAGGATAATTTAAAAATGTGGAGAAGTTCGTGTCTTTAAAAATTTGCATTCCATTTGTTTCCTCCTAATTACATTGCCTTAGAAATATTTATTCTGGCAAAAACTTATTTAAAAAATTATTTGAAATATTTTACTAAGTATTTATAATGTTTTTTTCAGAAAGTTTTCTGCAAATTCCCATAAAATGAAAAGCACAAATTAAAATCCCAAATGAAAAGAGTATAAAAAGTATAATAAATAGAAATTCTAATATGATTTTATAAGTTTATATGGCTGAAAATCTAGTTATTTGTATATGAATCATGTATCAATTTTTATTTATACTTGAAAATTAAATTAAGAGTTTATTTTCCTTTGATTACAGCATCAGTGATTCAGCATTTCCCTACTTATAAGACTTTTTATTCTAAGTCTAAAACAAATACTTTTATCACTTAAAATAAAATATGTTATTTTTATGTTTCTAATCGAGTTGTTTTAGTATTAGATTCATAGTTTATTTTATCGTTACAGATCATAAATATTTTTAACAAATAGGATGGATTGAATGCCAATGCAAGTTTCCTAATTATCAATTTATTGAAAATCTATGTTTTATTAGACAATTTATTATTAGCATGGTTTTTAATACTCCGCAGTATTATGAATTTGAAACGGAAAATAAAACATTATATTTATACGTATAGAGCAGTAATAACATTTAAAACTAATATTGGACATAAATATAATATAATAGTTCTATATAATAATATAAAAAATCAAATGATAGATAATAATAGCTAGTCTCTCTGAAATCATATAAAAATTAGCATTAAAAAATGGAATTTCATAAGAAATTAAATTGCAAGATTTTTTCAATGCTTATTGTAATGTAATAAAAATACTGATATTTTTTAAATTTCTGCTGAAGTATTGGAAAGTAATTTTATTAAAGTTTTCTTTTATATTTTAAAAAAAATTAATCACATTTTATTAAAATATTTCCTTAGGGTAGGTTTTTCTTTTTGCTTTTTGTTTTGATATTTTTGATATCGAATGAAATAAAATTGTTCATTATTATTAGAATATTTATCCTTGATTTGAATAGTTTAGTTACTGAAATAAACTAAAATTATGCTTCTGTAGAATATTATTAGGGAAAAAAGTAATCTATTATTGATATACATATAGGATGTTTTAGAAGGATAATAGAGATTACTTTTTATTTTCTATTCATTTTAAAATTAATATGCAAACATCAAATGATCCATTCGTAGTTTCCAACAATTTTAATAATGTATCCTGCTCCATTTATAATAAAGTTTTTTTACTGGATATCGTTTATATTCTTCAAATAAGATAGAATGTAAAAACATTTTGACATTATGTGCAAAAGTTTTTATTAAGATACTTTTAAAATTTCAAGAGTAAAAATCTCAATTTTCTATCGCATTACAATATGTACACTTCTAATTTCCTCTATTAGTACAATCTGTGCATTTTCAGGTAATCATATAATATCCAATAGATACAACAGAATCCAACTACATTTTAATTAAGTATTACTTAATTATTTTTAAATAATCAAGCATTATTATAATGTTACTGAATATTATATTACAAGTATTACTTGAAAAGTGATCAACTTGTCTTGGTGATAGGATCATGTTCTTAGAAATGGAAGGTCCTTAGGTTATTTTTTCAACCAGTTTTTCACGATAAAAGATGATTCGTTGAGTTTCTATTTACTGAAAGTTAGTTAAAAATGCAAAGCTGTTTTGTACATTAACGTTTCCCATGTTGGATACTTGACAATTTTCGGAAATTATGCCTTTTAGGCTTGAAAATGTAGCCCACTGTCTATGAAAAAGCTCTTCTAAAAGGATCAAAAAGAAGTTGTTCAATTCCTTACAAAGGCTCACGTGGTGTCAAAAATATACTTAAAAGCTTACGTTGACTCAATGATAGGACCAAGTTTTTCAAAGTAAAGAATCCTAGTTTTCACTTACTACTATAAATTTTGGTTATTAATGTTAAATTGTAAAAGAGACTGATTGGGAATTTTTGTTCATAGGAATATGATTTAGGATTTATCAATAAGAACTTGGAACTACTTTGATATACCCCCCCCCCTCCAAATCGGAAATTTGGCGACTTTTTTCTCGCTAAGCAAAATACCTGTTTTTTACGCCGTTTTTTATCGCCAAGATGGATTCTCGCTAAATACAAATATAAAAAACTTTAAAAAATAACTCAAAAAATGGTACAAAATACAAGAAAATACTAAATTTGGCAACAGCAAAATCCTAAAAGCTGAAAAAACCTAAATTGGCGACACCAAAATAAGAAACAGCACCCTAAAAAGTCCGTACGGAGTGCCAGATTTGGCGCGTAATTTTTGGGGGTGTATGAAAGTTGTTCAAAGAACTTAACCAAAAAGCAAAATATGGTGAATGTTTTCACTCACTCTTTTCATCAACACAGATCAGCCATTATTAATCAGCTGTCTGTTTTTCTTTTATCATACGCACGCGATATTGATTAAAAATTTATTGGATTAATCTATAAAGTCACGTGGCCATAAAGTAAAAGTCAACATTCTTTAAGGAATATTCAAAGCAATATTATCTAAATGCAGTGGAATCAAAATTTTAACCAATTTATTTGGTCTACGCTTCAACTGCCTGAAGATGATTTTGCAAGGTTATTAATAATATTTAATCCATATAAGAACTTTATTAATTTCAGATTACAGTGGAAGTCCGATAATCCGGCACGTTCGGGACCGGCTCGGTGCCGGACTACCGAAAATTCCGATCTATCGGACGGTAATTATAAAAACAATAGGTTAATAATTAAACTACAAATACAGTATGCAAATACATACCACAAAGTTTATTTTACATTTCATATAATGTATGTACACGTAATGTAAAACATATTTCACTTAGATTCATAAAAGTCATGAATGTCTTTTTGTTTTCTTGACTTTTGGCGTTTAGTTTAAAATTTATTTCTAATGATATGGAAATCAATAATTTCCGAAGCACTGTACTAGCCTCAGCAAAAGAGATAAACTTATTTAGTGATGCTGCAGCTTCTGCCCAGCTGATTTTTCCTTTTCTTCCATTTCGGCATCTGAGTCACTTTATTTAGGCTTAGGTTTTAAAAACATGGTCACCCTGTGTACAGTTAGAACGAAAATCACTTTTTTTATAAACAGTTTCAAAAGTTACGTTTACTATTGACTAACCGGCCGCTAATTGTTTCCGAACAATACCGAGCGCTTCTGGATGATCTCGAACCACCCAGAAAACTTCCGAATAGCTCTCGAGTGTTTTTATTTCCTTTACAGACATACTTTGAGAGAAAACCAAAATTTTTACAATTTTCCGGAGTGATGCCGGACTATCGGGCATTCCGGACTGTTGGATGCCGGATTAATGGACTTCTACTGTATCTTCTTCTTTAAAGTTTATTTAAAAGTATATTATAAAAGGTGTAAATGTGTGTTTTGGTAAGAAGTTTTCCTAAAATGGCTGTATTATATTTCTTTCAATTATAAAGTTATTAAATTTGTAATAATAAATGTATATAAATTAACAATAATTTAAAAATTAATTGCTTCAATAACATTTAAATAATTGCTTTTCTACTTCCCAGTACAGACAAATACAATAGTTCTGAAACTAAATATTTCCTGATACAAAATGTTGCAGTTTATCCACATTTTCGGGGTAATCCTACACTCAATTCACTAGTTTGAGCTAGATAATCGAGACTATTATATAATGGACATTTTACTCTTATTCTAAATTGATCATTGTTCTAGGCTCTCAACTAAATTGAGCAGCTCTTCAAAATTGATAGCAGCTCCCTCTACCAGAATACCTGTAACTTTATCGCTTGCGAACACAAGCATTTGGAGAAGGCAATAAGTTACAATGTTGATAATCACAAATAAAAAAGTATGCGATGATAAATTTAAAGATTATTGTTTAATATTAACCTAATATTTTAGTGATGTATTTAATTTTCTGATACAATAAAAAATTAATAAAGTTAGGTTGGGAATTTTATTTTTTGATTTTTTTGAAAATTACCTTTTTATTTAATATGACCTATGTGTATATTAATATAAATTAAAATCGGAGCAGTTATTTTATTTTCACTCACATTATAATCCTCATGGAATAAAATTTTTTTACTCGTAATATATAAATTAAATGTAAAAATTATGTGACTTTAATGATGTTTCCCACGTTGGTTCTAAAATACCAGAAAAATTAACTTTTTTTCCATTTAAATATATCATATTATAACAATGATACATAATGATATATTATGCCCTCAACACAAAAACTTTATTGTGTTATTTATATTCGCATCATTATAGATAAAAAATGTTATTCTAGATTGTTTTAGTTATTTTGTTTAGTTTTATTACATTGCAATTACAATTTTTGCATATTTTATAATATAATTTTTGTATATATATGTATTTTCGAATATCAAAATTAAGTTTTCTTTTACAAATTTAATGTTACTCGATTGATTAAATTTCTCGATTAATTTGTCTTTGTGTACAAATAGAAGCAAACCAAACCAAAGAAAAATTCAATACAAATGTTAATTCGGCATAACTCATGTAAGTAACACAAAGTGGGATTTGTCGCTTAGAATATTTTATACGAATGAAAAAATTATGAATTATGGAATTTTTTCTTGTGTAAAGTATTAATACACAACTATTGATTGTGGTATTATTTACCAAGATTTATATAACTGACATAACGATAACAACAATGATTTAAATTATTGTACATACTTTAAAGGGAATAAGTTTTTTGCTAGAGGCTAAGAAAGTAAAATAATGAAAAAGGCAAAATCAATGGACTAAAACATTTGCAACACTTCATACCCCAAAATACATGATTGGGGAATTTTATCCATTAAATTAATGTACCCGGAGATTTCGATTCCAAATTGCTCCATTTAATAAGAACACATGCATTTAATTATTGAATGCCTTGTAATTCATTCAGCTTGATTTATTTCGTCATTCTGAGGAAGATGGACGAATGGCTTTTAAAAGCACCCTCCAATAGCAAATAATTCCCGCATTCCCTCCCAAGCAGTGCGCGGCAGTGTTTTAAGCAAATTATACGCTTTTCCTTTCCAAAACACAAGTAGCGAATACTACCGAGATCTTTAATATATGCCAGAAAGCAACTAAAATTTTAACGGAGCGTGACCTCTTGCAAATATGCCGCGGTTATCAAGCCACTTCACGGTTAACAATGGGGTGATGGCAGTGTCGCCATGTTTGGCCACGCACAATTTGATAATTCTTCTATTTTGTTCTCTTTTTTAAAACAAGAATTGGTATCTGTTTTTGCTTTGGTATTGTTCCCTGGGGTCAGCAGCAAACTCTGTTGATGGAAATTGAATTTATTTTTGTATTCATTTGCACTCATATTCATAATAAAATAAATAGGCTACTATTTTTTATAATTTGATTAAATATATTTAAGCATTTTTTATTAAATAATACAATATACTATAGATAAAAATCCATGTTGTGACTACAATCACATTTATATGTTAAAAAAAGCTTAAGAAAGAAAATCGATTTTTAATTTTATTCTATTTTATTAACCATAAAGTGGTTGTTTCTTTTGTTACAGTTGAGATCATGTCTACGTCACTTTAATTTACTTATAATTTGTTTGTGAGTTAAACAAATAATCGTTTTTACCAATAATGTTCAACTTACAATTTTGTCCACCCATCAAAAACAAGTAAATTCTTGTTTTTGATGGGTGGACAAAATTGTAAGTAGTGGGATTAGGCTCTTCAGTGAGCAGTTAGAAAGAAAATTTTGGCCAATATCTTAGTGGGATGGGTTATTTTATATATTATTGGAGATTTGTCTCTCTTGGTACCTCTATTAAAATATAAATACTTATTAATCATTAAGTAAATACAAATTTATTTCAAGTAGCATGTAATATTAAATTGAATATTAGTACTTGATTGATAATGCAAGCAACAAATAAATCATAACATCCACTTTATGGTTAATTTAAATTGGCAAAGACGATTTGTATGTTTTTATTTTTACTAAGAAATTTGTATAATGACAAAAACAAAAATTCAATGACATATTTTTCCTTGAATTGATTATTGCATACTTGTTTCGCAAATAAATTGCTAGATAAGGTAAAATGGAGTACATGTTATGATATTACATTAAATCACTTGGAGGTAACATTAACGATCAAATATTATTTTCAGATCAAATATTAGTTAAACGAAAGAAATTCAATGCAAATTCATATGATTTCACTGGCTTTGTAGCTGGAACTCGAAACGTCGTATTGCATGATTGGAATGTTAATACTTTGGGAAATAACTATTATGATATATATGAACTGATTTTTATTTACTTAATAGTGAAATTTATTTCAGATAATATTCAAGGCTATTCTTGGCCTTTTCAATTTAAAGAAAAATACTCTTATGACTTTTCCTGCTCTTAAATAAAACATTTAATTTGCAGTTGTATATTTTAGCATATGTATTTGTAGTCTCTGGTAAATTCCACCAAACTCTTCTTAAAGAAGTGTTTTCGTTAAATATTTATTTTATGTGAAAACTAAAGTAAAAAAGAATTAAAAAATACGTGTGCAGAAATGGTGGCGATGATGACTCTTGTCTTTCAAGAAAAGAACTAAGCCTAACTTCCTTTCCGTGTTTTCAAAAATGCTCTTTTCCATTCAAATTGGCTGACAGGCAGATAATAGGAAATGCCTTTTGGAGCAGGTTGTTAAGTTAAGAATGAACTTCAATTATTGCTTTTCGGGATGTAAGGCGTTAAGTCCACCCCCTTTCCAGCCTCCCCTCTGTTATTTATCACAAACGCGCAGACGAAACCGATTTAAATATTTGAGCAGATTAGCAGTTTTGGCAGAAGAGGGCGGACGTGCGTGGGAGGAAGGTGGTGTGGGGTGCTCACCGATGCCATTAGGAAGTTGGAGTGGTTTCGTTTTGGGTTTGTTTCCCAACGTACACCCTCTTATTCCCATCCCCTCCATCTATTCCCTCAATTTGCATTTTCGGGAGCATTGAGAAAGATTTAAACACACTTAGGTCGACTGAGTCGAAAACCGGTCCTAAAGTTAGGCTTAGCTTCGCGTGATTATCACACCTTATAAATATTCCAAATTTTACTTGGCACCTGGCAACAGCCACGGATTTTTCCGTGTTGATTGGAGTACCCTCCGCTTTTAATGTTGAAATTATATGGGCATTAGCATTTTCAATAGCTCACGAGTTGCTTGAAATGGACTGGGTGAAATAGTATTTAAATAAATATAAATTTTTATTGGATATTATCACATTGTTAATGAAACTCTCAAGCAAATTTATGATACCATGGTTAAAGACAAGATTCACCATATCGTTAACAGAATTTTATGTTAAGTGCAAGTTATTATGTCACATCGTAATTTATAAGCATTGTTAAAAGCTTAATTACTATTCAAATTCTTGTTTGGTTGAAGTAAATTGTATTTTTAAGAAGAAAATTTTGAACTACTTTAGGTTCAAACAGTTTAAGTATTTTTATAATTAGACATTAGTTCCTTCATGAGTTTTCTTATAGTTATTGTTGCCAATAAATAACAGTTCATTTAGTATATAATGGTATTACAGTTGTATAAGAAGAGAGCTAATAATTAAAATATTTTAGTTTGAAGTAAAAGTGATACACGTCCATAATTCCATGGTTTAATTAAATTACAAAATGATTGAGGAATTTCAGTAGTGAAATCATATTTCGAGATAGAAATGAACAATAAGAGATTTTAATTAAAGTAAGCAATCGCATTAAACAAATCTAAATATTTTTTAAATAATTTTTTTCTATTATTATACTTAAATTATTAAACTATATTATTAAACATAATAAAATATTAAACATTATTAATTAAATATTTTTAATTTTATTATATTACATTAAATTACAAATAAAAAAATCATTTTTATATTTTTATGAGATTTATTTTTTACAGAGCTCCTGAATATAAATCAAGAATATTATGAATTAATTAAATGAATTTTCTTTAAACATCAAGAATGAACTGCTACGTGATTTGCTCATTAGGTGAATATTTTTTGCCTTGTTTATTATTATATGATTGGCATTTACTCTGCGCATTAAAAAGTGTAATCCTGATCTAGTATGAAGAAACGATATGCATCAATAGTATATTTTGTTTATCCATTTACAAAATAAATAGTTTGTTGAAATTCAATTTATCTATTTGACGATGTTTTCATTATTGAAAATTTTTAATATAAGTTTTATTAAGTTTTAAAATATCAATTAATTTAATCTTCCAGATCTTAATTTTCTAATTTATTTCATGGTTTGTAAGTTTAAGAAAGAAAATATTTCCTTCTAGCTAGATATTTCATTGAAATTCTTATAGATGCTGTGAATTTAATATTTTACTAAATGCTATTAATGACAAATACATATTATTTGCTTTTTAATAAATTGCAATAAAAACTACTGCAATAAAAGAATTAATCATATTTCTTGTTAAAAATAGATGAGTTAATAACTTTAAAATTAAACAACTTACTTTTAAGTAATGTGAAGGCCCATACATCTAAATTTAAACGTGTGCTTTTTTTAAGTAAAAATGAATAAAAAATGCACATACAAAGACCCTCTAAAAACTAATTTATATTCTATATGCAGCATATTTTTAAGTCAATTTTAAATCAAAAACCAATATTGCTTATATTTTTTATTTATAAATTAAAGACATTCACATATATATTCAAGCCATTAGTTAAATATGAATCCATTGTTATTGCTATAAATTAATTTGGGACACTGTTTAAAGTTATATATTGAAGCACGAACATAAGTTTGACACATTTTATAAAATGGATTTTTTAAAATTTTTTAGCTCCTGATTAATAACAATTCTGGTTTTGTTTAAATCATAACTGTTTGTTGTATTAGTATTTGTTGTTATCATCAATTAAAGAGATAATTTTAATTTAGGTTAATAATTGTAATTGCTTGGGTAGAGTACAATTTTAAAATACAAGCTGGAAGGAAACAATAAAAATTAACTAAATTTAACAATTCCATAAAAATATAAATAACACAAAAAATATATTTTGTATTATAAGTAGATAAATAAAAATCATTGTAAATAATATTTCAGTGATGTCTTTAAAAATGATTTAAAAATAAAATTATGATGAATCTGTATCGATATATACTAATTGACCACATCATTTATCATATTAATAAAATTTAACTGATTAATAAAATATATCTTTCCTTGACTTTGAGAAAATAAAGAAAAATAGTTATAAATATTTAGATATAAGAAAGATAACAGGCAATGTGCTATAAAATATAATTTTACCAACTACTTTAATAATATATGGAATATTTTTATACTTAAGGATTACAAGAAAATAGTTTTTATTCTCAAAGATTACTGACAAAAATAAAAAAGAATCTATTGAACAAGACAAAGAAAAAAAATCAAAGTATTAAAATGAAATACTTTATGATAAGTATGGAATGTAATCTTACTAAATATAAAAATCATTCGATGATAATAACAATTTATAACCATTCATTTATAGAGGTATTTAAGTACATATTTCTTTTATTACAAGGAAACTTTCAAAAACAAGTTGAAATAAGAGGCTATTATATTTTATTGCTGAATTTTCTAAAAGTTTTAGAAGCGCCACTCAAAAATACAGCTGTCATATTTTAAATTTCTTTTATTTTCATCATTATAATAAAAAATACCAGCACAAACTTTATTTTTCAATTACTTTACATCTATAAAATCATTTAACCAATTGTTTTTATATAAAAGTCTGTGATATTTTGGGTGGTCATACTTCAATTTTACTTTAAATTACGAAACACTTAAACCCAAAGAGATTGGGATTAGCTATAATTAATTTATACGCAATAAAAAAGAATAGAAATAAATAATCTGAAAATTTAAAAAATTATCGATAAAAAATAGCCTAAAATATAGTTTACGTGTGACCCCAATGATAATGTAAAGTTGTGATAGAATTACACTTATAAAAGGATGTATAAATTTCTTTTCAAAATCTTCACATCCTTTATATTAATTAGAATTCTTTGCTCAATACATGTAAGAAAAAATATTAATAAATTCGTACAATGAATATGTTAAAAGATGACATATATGTGTGTGACATTTATCTTTTCTATTCTTTGATGTATTCAAAGAAATCAATTTCAATTCTTCTTCAAAACTAGTTATTTTAATAAACATCAATAATCAGATTTGACCCAATTCAGATTATTTTTAAAATAATGTTATCGCAGATTAAAAATTAAACTGATGCAACTTTAGGAAACTGATTCATGAGTGCCATTTGACAAATTTTTAGACACAACGTAAGCAAATATGACGTAAAAAGTTATTTTTCTTTATCATTTTTTTAGAGTTGTTAACCAAGGAATGATAATTTTTATCACTGTAATGTGGGTTTCTTAAATGTTAAAATATTTTGCTTAAGTTTTCAATGGATGTATACTTCAATGTGCGGGTTTAACTTCTTCTAAATTTAATTAATAGCTGCCCAACCTGTCTAGTGGTTATCGTAACGACTACGGATGGGGAGGACATGGGTTCGAATCCCGTCTCTGGCATGTATTTACTTTCTCTCTCTGTGTTTCTTGTCCTTTCCTCAGATGATGAATGTGACCCACCCTATAAATGGGTTTGTGGTGGTGTGGCGTGGGCGATGCTACTCGTACCTTCGTGACTTGGTTCACCGGTTCCCACCGGGTAACGATAAAATGAGAAGCAGTTTTCTGCCTTGTTGTGGCAAATGGTCTAATGTACTTACTTGCTCAAGTATGCCCACCACTAGAAATAAAAAAAATTTAATTAATATGTTTATGATTGATGTGAAATAATTATTTATTTTTTTCTGAAATGTTTTGATTGGTATATAGACTACAGAATTTATAGGGAAAAAATTAATTAAACGTTCGATTTTCTTCTACATTTACAATTCGCTCATTAATAAATGTTCTTATGTGAAAGCAAGAAAAGTATTAGTACGGAATTGTTGATAGTCATAAGGTTTTATTTCAACTATCAATCAAGTATATTAAAGTTGAGCTAAACATAAATTAAGTAAACGCAAATGACTGTTTTGGAATATAATGTATCAATCAACCAATCAACAATTTAAGTTCCCTAAGATGACTCGTAGGATTAATAATTACATACACTTCGCTGTATATCACACCACATTGACGGAAGAAACTTATTATCTACACATAGCCCTCAAAATAAAAATTTGAACGTGAAATCCTTAATGTAAAGTCTTGTAAATTCCAGGAGCAATAGTGGTGAGGTCGATATACAAATGATTAAAAAAACCAACAAATAAAATCATTATAAACCAGTATTCAGTATCTAATGC
>JAPDSC010086023.1:128972-144490 GCA_026290005.1 Latrodectus geometricus | reverse complement strand
TAAACTTTTCCAAACCCCATCCATTGATTCCACTGTGAACAAGAAATCATTCTCGTACCGTCTTGTAAATTTCAGGAGTGATAGTGGTGAAGCTATGCAAATGATTAAAAAGCCAACAAATAAAATCATTATAAACCAATTTATTCAGTATGTAAAGTGACCATTCGAGTAGCTGTACAAGTCTTAATAAGGTGAAACACTGATGGTTGCCTGAGTTAATCTTACCAAACTACATCCATTGATTTCACTGTTCGCAGATCATTCAGATCTAGACAGCTTTCCGGCAAGGGAAAAATGTTAAATCCACTTAGGATGGGAAGACTTTGCAGTGCGACTAGCGGCCTGGCATTGTCTTATCGAAAACAATCGTTGGAACGCCTTGCAACAAAACAAAACAACAGATTCCACAACTTTCGTGTTTTTGCAATCATTTGTTAAATGGCCGTCAAATGTGTACCAGACGAGTCCTGTGATCAAACATTATGCCATACCACAGACCCTAACGTCCTCATGTTGGACCGGTTTGAGATTCAACTAAACGAATTGATTCGTAGCATTATCTGTGTCACTTCGCCCTAAATGTTGAATGCCATTCTAAAGAATTTTAATATCCATCACGTAAATTGCTTTTTGAAAGTTTTAATGAATGGTGGACTATATTGAAGTGTTTCAAGAGAGAAATCCCGAAAAACTGACATGCATTCTGAATGCAAAAGCGCAACACCGCTCCCGCTGTTCAACAATAGTTGGGATCTATCCCAGGAAATTATGCTCTGAAGAGTGATACCACTAGGCTGTGGAGTGCCCAACTTCTGATTATTTAAGATAATTAATGAAGTTATTTTTCAATTAATCAAATTTCTATTATTTTAAAACCCAATTAAAAAAGTAAAAGTTTAACCAATCTTCCTAAATGTTGCTTAGAACAAGACTTAATCTCTAAATGCAAGCTAGCACAGAATCTCTATGGCTTAAACAGACAATAGCTAAAGAATATAGACACAAAAAATTATATTGGTATGATGATTAATAGATTTTAGAAATTTTCTTTGAAAATATAGCAGATTATATAAATAAGAAATTGAGTAAAGATTCAAAAAGGTGAAATAAGTTCAATTATTTAAAAATTGAATAGTATATGTAGTAAAGCTTAATTTGAAAAAAATAGTTTTTCATGAATACAAGATTTACAAAAATTAATTGTACACAAAAAACTTTAATTTTTTTACTAAGAAATTTAAATAACTCCAAGCAGCAAAATAATTAGCATTATGGCTTTCAACTCGATAGTTCGTAGCTTCGATTCCGGCATAGGGAGTGAATGCATTTAAAAGTTAGCTTTCCACTCTAAACGGTTGAATCAGTCCTTGTTTGCAGAAAAATTATTGCTAATAAACAAATCAAATGATGCTTTTAAAAAAGATTAATTATTTTTGTCAACATGTTATTGAAAGATTATAAGCATTTGAATTTCTATTTTTCAAATTCCAATTTGGCTGCCGAAAGATTATAATTTTGGTTTACCATTTAAATGTTCGCAAGCCCGATTCCCTCCTCTCATGTGGATATTTGCCCTGTTTCGAAGTCCAATTTAAACTGTGCATTTTTATAGTCTTCTTTTGCAAAAATGATCTTGATCTATAAAAAAATTAGCCCATAAATTATTTAATGTATTGATACCTTAATAAAAGGTAAAAAATAAATTATAACAAAAAATATTTTTAATAGAGTAATGTAAATGCTGAAAATGTGTTAACGCTTAAAAAGGCTATTTCGTGAAATATTTACACAAAATCAAGAGAATTGAAATAAAAACTTGTCATATGTGACTTTTCGGCATAAAAAAACTATAAATACCTTCACAAGAACTTTTTTTTATCACCTTTCAACTCGACACTTTTATTTTGTTTGGCAATCATACCTTTGTATTTTTTTTATCTATCCTTCAATATATAACTCAGTTTTAAATTAAATAGAAAATAAACACGTTAAATACGCCTTTGTCTAACTCAAAACTATTGTGAATATTGAAAGATTTTGCATGAATCATTTCATATTTTACAATAAATATTGCGCGTAAATGCTCCATGAGAGTAGAATGGGATTACACCTGAACAATATATTTGAGCTCTAAAAAGTACAATTGAATTCAGATATAAAATTTGTAAAATATTGTTATATCCTTGTGCAGGATTACTCTTAATAAAACAACCGCCATATCCAACAGAATATTTGGCCAGCATATTAAAGTTCTATTTCGATTCTATTTTATTTATATTTCTAATTCAAAAATTAATGAATTTAAAAGTAGAAAATTTTAACTTGTTAGGCTCGTCATTTGTAGAAAGAAATTTGTTATTTAAGATCAAAAAAATTTTTAAGGTTTACAATTAGCCTTAAATAAAAATTTATTTATAGGGAAATACCTAAGTTTTCAATTGACATATATACCTTTGATTGATATTGGAAAAATATAACAAATGATTCTTCTATATTTTCCGAACCTTAAAAATGCAATTTTTTAAATGATTCTAAATAATATTTTATTTTTATTAATGCAAATTTTAATACACTTAAATAACCAAAATTTCCTTTACAGAAAACATACGAAGTTTAACATTTCAAAATTTAGGATTCCATCTTCTTTTCAAATCCTATTAAATCTCATACAATTTAATTTTAAATTACATTTCAAAAACAAAACTAAAGCAAAAACAAAAACAGAGGAATTTTAAAGAATTATTAACTAAAAATTTATATGAAAAGTTAAATTTTTAGTAGTCTATATGAAAGTTTGTTAGGTGCATTTTTGCTTTGTTCAAAATATTAAGTATGAAGAGTTTTTAGGATTAAATTAACAATGTAAGAACATATTTTAACACTATTAAATCTTTATTTTTAACTTTATAATTAATTCGGAAAAACCCTTGTTTTTATAAGTGAACTAGAAATTAATATTTTTTCATATATACTTTTGCACGCGTCTATTCTTTATTCTAATAAACCATCTTCATAAATTTATCAATGATTGTGAGAAAAATATTTATTTTTTATTTTATACGGGTATTACTAAAGTAAACTTTTTGTGTTGAAAAACAGTGATTTATGAAAATTATATAAGATAAAAATTGCCAAAAAAAAGGAATAAATATAATGGAATAAAAAAATGCGGATTTACTTTATAAATAAGTAAATGCATGATACCATTTTAATTCAAAATTTTGCGGAATATTACCCAAAAAACTTTACAATTCTTAATTTCTCGAAATAAAAATTTTAAAGTTTTAAAAGATAACGATTCTGTATATTTTAAAACGATATGTATTTGGCTTTTGCTCACATAATGAAACTCAATTTGGTGATAAAATGGTTACAACCCGACTTTATCAATTCGGTAGGTTTGGATTTTGACCTACCATCACAAGGGTGGGTATTTGGGAAATTTGTTATCTTCTATAAATTGTAAGTCTTGTTTAAATTACCTCTTTTGGACAAAAAATGACAATAAAGACATAAATAAACAAAGATTTAATAATTTGTGTGATCACACACATAAATTATTTACTTAATACATTTTATTCCATTATAATATATTCTATATTATATGAATATAAACCTCAGAAGATATTTTCAATCCATAAAAGCTAAATAATTATTAATTTCAAATAGTTAAATTAAGTTTCCTTAATGGTATTATCATCATACATACATCATTTGTGATCTGCATAAATAATAACAAGTAACAAAAAGAACGTGTTACTTAAATTTATAACTCAGAAATATCTACTATAAAATCTTAAGTATATTTTTGTGATCAAATAATTAATGAATGAGAAAATAAAGCAAATTAAATTATTTGGTAAATACAATACATATTTATTAATGCATATCTATAAGAATTTATGAAACGAAAATAAAAATAAATGATAAATAAATATTCATTGCCGAAAAGTAACTGGCTCATATTTTATCATATTCTTCGAATTTTTATATAGCAGAACTATTTCATGATAACAATATTTGCAATTAATGTTATTAGTTACTATAATTTAATAAATATAATATGAATATAATAGAATAAATATTTATTATAAAATTTTTAAGCACATGGTTGGGATCAAAGTATGTATGAGAAAATAAGACATTTAAAATTATTCAATAAATATTACGGATATTTAATATATTAGTTTGGGGAAAAAGTTATCCATTATTTTTTCGGTAGACGTCTGTAGTGATCGCTATCTCGTGAGGTATCTGTCAAACAATTTCAAATTTATGCTCATTGGAAAGGTGACATTTGACACTAAAATATCCTCTTGCGTTTTTTTGTTTGATTAATTCAGTTATGAGTACAAGGTTTTAAAAATAGAAGACAACAAACAGAAAATTCGATACATTTTAGTTTTTCTTTTATAATGGCGAAAATGCTAACCAGGTGTCTAAAATTGTGAAAGGTGTTTATCGTCCTATAAAACATTGTAACAACCAGTTATGCACAATTTTGGTTTCGTCGATTCCGTTTGGGTATTTGGATGCTAAAGATGCACCTCGCATGGATACAACATCGTCGAGAATGTCTATAAAATATCAAAAATTATCAAACTTGACAGCATGTCAGCAGTCGTAGCTTCGCACAAGACCTAAAATCTACATGAAAACTGTTTTAAACCTTTTTACAAAGCGAATCTGAAAGAAGTTACAAAAGGTTCACGTAAAAATAATTGATTTCTTTTTCACCAACCTAATATATCTATAAGGTATAATATAAAAAAATCATAAGAAATAGAAAAATCTCAATATTCATTGAAGTAAAGCAACAATTGGTTCATATTTTATCACATTTATTGTATTTTCCAACAGAACTATTTCATGAGAGCCATATTTGTAATTAATGTTATTAGTTATTATAATTTAATAAATACAATACGTGCAAAATCAAGGCTTAAAATTAATACATATAAAAAAGTGGTATTGCTCATTTTTTATTTATCACATAATACTGTAATTAAAGAATTGTTCTGCGAGTTTTTTAGACATGCTTAAATTAATTTAACTTTCCTTAATATTTTACGAACTTTGAAATGGCTCATAAGACTCATTTAATATAATTAGTGTGACTGGAATTAGAATCTCTCTATTAAATAAATATATTTTGTACGCCTGACTTACAAGAAGAAAAAAAAAAGGACAAATTATTCACTGGATTAAATTCTTCTAAAAATTATCTAGCAGAAAAAAATGCAGTTACAGTTTATGTCTGAACAAACACAAATTAGAGGAAAATAAAATCTAGAGAAACAAAGCAAAAGCCTATTTCTGTTTTTATTACATACCCATTTCTGCATACTTCTCATGAAACAAAAGAGAAACTGAAAACTAAAAAAAATACTCACATAAATATTAAATTAGTGCAGAAAAAGGTCTTTTCTATTCATTTAAGAAACTAAATTTTTCTCTCTTAAAGAAAAAAATAAAAGAATTTATGAAAGAAACACAAATAAAAACTGAAAAATAAGAAAATTTTTCTCGAAAATATTCAAAGACAATCATTAGTACAACCCAGTAATCGCCTTATTGGATTTTTTGGTTTATAGTAAAACCGCATACACACAAAGGGAGAAAACACATTTCTTCTTCTTCTCTAAACAATGTTTTCACCTTTCTTTGCGAGTCAGCTAATTACATTTCGCGCAGAGAAATTAAATTATAAACTTCTGTAAAAATTAGCGATTCTTGAGTAATTGACGAGAGATAACTTCAAAGCTTTGTCGATACTACGCCTGCCGAAAATAAAAACAAACATGAAAAGGTGGTAGCATTTTTAATTTAGACGGTACTTTGCAAAATGAATTGCTATTTGCCCAAACGATTAAAGAAGAGAAACTCTATTTACGTCAAACGATAACGTTAAGAAAAATCGGCACGTCAGCCCTCCCTCCCTCCCCAGTAATGGTCTATTGTTTTCAGACGATTTTTGAAAAGAAAAAAAAAAAAATAATAATTGAAAACACAAAAATGGCTTCGCTTTTCTTTCATGCTATTAGTGAGCTTTAAATTGAATCTTAAAAGTGAGAATATTGCATATGTTAAAGGATCTCAAGAAAGTCATTTCATTTGTAAGTTTAATTTAGAATTTCGGAAGAAAAGAGATTCTTAATTAGAAATTTTAATTAAAACGTGTTGAGCATTTATTTTGAGATATTTCTATGGAAAATTAAATTAAATATCTTAAAGTCATATATATATATTTTGCTAGTAATAAATTTTAATAAGTATAACTAATTAATTTAAATAAAACTGCGAAAATTAGTTTTTTATGCTATTAGAGGAAATTAAATTATGCTCTTTATGATATAAATTTAAAATTTCTTATGAAAATATTTTTGTCTTAAGATTCCTTTGCATGTTTAATTAATATTAAAATACATTTTATTAAAAAATGACTATGGGATTTTTCCTTAATTGACTTTCTTGTTAACAATGGAATATATGAATAGATTAATATTTTGCTTTTGTAAATAACTATGTATCAGTAGTAGATTTGCTGTTCATTAAATTTCTTAAGCTGAAGAAATTAAAAGATCATATTAATATATCGTTAAAAGGTAACTGATTATTTATGATTATTAAAATATACGTACTATAAAATTATAACAAAAATCTAGTAGAACCAAAAAATGGCTAAAAAATAAAAGGTTATTTTACCACTAAAATATATGTTACTACTAAACAGAGAACTGTTAATTTGAGCACAGCGTAGAATGTATTTTTGCCATTTTTCTATACAGCCATATATATTGAGGCTTAAAATTTAGCGATTTAATTTTTTACATATTTTTCTGAAGTGATAACATTTAAGTTGTATATAGTAAAAAAAATGTTCAATCCCTGGGTAACAATTCGATTGAATTGTCAAATGGGTATAGAATTGTATATGAAATCTTGTTGTAATTTTTTCATACATACTTTATTTGTAAATGTAAATTTCAGAATATTTTAAGTAACTCAAAATTCTTCGACAAGTTAGGAAAAAAAATGGAAAAATGTTAGATTTTTTTATATTATGTATTTTATTATCAGTTGGAAACATAATCACTAAAAGCCTAAGCATTTTCTGAACTATACATACTTAATTTTACTTATATTTTCTTCATAATAATATGTTATGAAGTAATTTTACTATGTAATATTAATAAATTGCTATTATATTTAGCAAAGACTTTTTTTTCCAATGGCGGGTACTTGGGTATATTTAACAAACATAAAATGATTTACCTCTTATTCGCTAATTATGCCTTTTATTATATAATTATGATAATTTGATTTCTAATCTATTTACTTCAAAATTGATTCATTCAAGAAAACTTCCTACTCAATGCTTTCGTTGCCAAAAAGTTATAGATTTTACATCCATTATTTATTTTGGTTAAAAAAAATGAATTGAGAAAAATTTTCAAACTTCTTGAAACTTATTTCAATACTTAAGCAAATTAATTAAATCCAAGTTAAATTGGAATTCCTTTTTTTTTATACAAAAAATATTCGATTTAGAAGTTCATTCCTTTTTTTCATGTTTTCCCGAATCTTATAAAAACATCAGACCTTTTCATTCGTAGCAAAGTGCCGTCGATTTTGCTTGACTACTGGCAATTTCTTTTTCTGGCTCTTTTAAGTCGGGAAAGAGGAGGGGGGGCAAAATTGCTGAATCAGTTAGGGGGAGGGTGTGACGTATCCGGACTCAAGTGGTTACCTTATGGCTTCCGCCGGACCACCCCATCTTCTACGCATCCCGGAATCCGAATTGTTTCTTCTGTTGAATCTCATATACAGTCACCTCCCTCCTTCTTCCTTCTCCTGTTTTTCTCCAGGAATTTACATTTGAAGCGGCAAATTTTTCTTCAACTCCCGGCAATAAAATAAAATGTCGGGGAGGACCAAGGAGAGCGTCGGTGCGGAATATATTATTTGTCAAAGGACTGGAATAAAAAAATAAAAAAAAAATTGAAAGCTGTGCCTTAATGTTTTGGACTAAGACCAAGTGGCACGTATTTTATTTTATTTTCTCCCGAATTTTTTCCTTTTTTTATGTTATGTTTTTCTCTATGCTTCACTTGTTTCAATACCGCTCGGTCTAAAGAATCCAGTTTTCGCTTGATTTTTCGAAATCTCTGTTACTCCCTTTCTCAATTCCTTTTCTTCAAATCTTCGTAAATATTGGAAAGAGTGATTTGAAAAATGCTGAGTGAAAATTTCTTTCCTTTTTTTAGTTTCTTTCTTCTTACTGCTTAGTTTTGTAGAATATGGCAATATTGATCATGGAAAGATAGAAAAGGGGAAATTTTCGTGTGAGAGTGTATGCAGGCGTCTTAGCAGATTTATGCATTTTGCATACTGAATATGTACTATAAGGTGCATATTTGAGAATTTTTTTATTTGCGTTGCTTATCCTGCATACATAGGTCCCTGTTTATAAAGCTCGATTCCGATACATATTTTCCTATCCAAAATTTTTATTTCCCTAACTTATCAAATTTTAGAACTAAAAACAATTTTGTAATACGTGGAAATAGAATCACTTAATAAATAATTAAGCAATAAAAATATCTGAAGGGTTATTTATATATCAATACATAAAATTGATTATTAGTTGACATGATTGTACCAATAAATAAACTATAAAAGAGAATTAGAGATTTCTATGTTAACAATAAAATAATATTACATAAATTTTGAATTTTTTAATAATTAAAGCAATAAAAAAAGAATATGTTATCACTAATTATTGGACATTAAAATAAGTAATTGATTTTTGGAAGATTAATCGCTTATGGTTTTTAAAGTAAGAGATGAGAGTAAAATTATTCTCAAATTCAGCTGAATGTTTTATTTCACTTTTTAGAACTCAGCACAAGAAATTGAATGGTATGTTTTTATTTTGCAACTTCAAAGCAGATAATCTTTTCTCTTACATCCTTTTGTACAAAAATTTCACAGAAAAATTTCTACTTTCATATTATTCAAAAATATCCAACTCTGGGTAAATGTGCTAAAGAAATCGTGACGTTGACAAAGACTTGTTTTTACAGATCTTAAGGATAATCTCCACGGCAAATTTACAATATCCTTACAGAAAATTTATAGTAAACATCTGTTTTATATAATTTTATAAATTTTTAAAAATCTAAAAATCAATATATAATAATCTTTTTTACATATAATATGATATGGATCATATGAATTTTAAAAATGTGTTTCCCAATCATACGGACTTCTTGATATTTCCTTGTTCTAAATTGCCAAAACAATTGCTATTTTTTAAGAGTATTGCCTGTTGTTTATGGGAAGAAGTCATGTGACAGAATCAGCTTTATTTATGTTCACGTGATCAAACGAGGCAGATAGAGAGACCAGCGAGGAAAATCCCTCAGATAGTTTTTCATTGATTTATCCATTTGTTTCTCCAACAGACTGAATCGTTTTGTAAATAACAAGGCTACCGTTATTTATCAGATATTTATCAGAAAGTCAAAGAAAAGCATTAAATCATTAGGAAGTTGAAAAGCCTAGAAAATATTGTATACATAATATAAATGAATTATTACATTAGTTGTAAATAACTTTCATAAATGTTATCACCCATGTTGTTTCTTAAAAAAAAGCCATAAAATATTTCAGGTTAAATTTCTTAGACAATACCAGAATTCCTTTGAATCAGTAAAAAAATGTAACTATAATTATAAATAATAGATTTTCAGAGCAATTTACTTGATGATTGAATTGTAGGTTTATTTTGTATTATACGTCAATCCATTATGTTAGGTCCAATGAGTCTTGGCGTAGGTCAATATTCTTCTGAAGAAGTCCCAGGTTTGATTCCATCCACTATTGAACAACGGAAGATGGATTGTGCGCTTCATAAATATCTCTTGGTATGGGCGTTTGAAAGTTTTCCGGGTTTCTTCCTTAAGAACACGGGAACACGACCCACAATCTATGGAAATATATATATAATATCGCACCAAGAAAGGAGCATGGGATATAAATGTGAGATTCTCAATTAATTAAACAAATGCAGTGCAACCTCAATAGTGCACGTTGAACCACCTCCTGCTGCAATACACGCCACCAAACGGTCTGGCATCTAGTTGATTAGACGTCTAAATTTATGCTGAAACAGATGTGCCCACTAATCTTGAATAGAAACCTCCAAATCATGTACAAAGTGACATGCTGTCATCCGGCGTTTTAGCTGGTCAGCAAACATGTTCTATCGTGTACAAGTCTGAGGAGCGAAATGGCCGTGGAAGAGACAAAATAGGAAGTATTAAGAAACACGGGCTGCATGCGTACGAGCATTATCTTGCTGGAAAATTGCACCTGGAACACAATTTAGGGAAGGTCCCACAGTGGGGTCGAAGAATATCACTAACAGACACTGGAAATTAAGGATTCACGTACCTCATCTAGAATGGACTGGCTGTCATAGGCTATGGCCTTCATATCATTTCCCCTGCTGTGTCAACAATGTGTCGCGTGACAGTGTGGGTGAAAATGCACCGTTCATTAGGGCGCCTCGACAATCGTACGCGGTTATCGTCCGTCTCCCAAACGAACAAAGCATATTCACTTAACACTACGATTTGCCAATCTGTGACTTTCCCCGTGGTTCGGGTTTGGCACCATTGTAGATACAGGTTCTGACGTTGCAGTGTTAAAGGCAATATACGGAATGAGCTCTTTGATTTCAGATTCGCTTCAGCAAGACGTCTGGAAATAGTTTGTGAAACAACTGGCAACTATACATCTACGTGTATTGTGGAACGAGTCACTTCGGGATTCACCAACGCTTGCAGCACGATCCTTTGATTCTCTAGCCTTGTCGTCTTCTTGATCGCCCTAAAACTGGTACGCCTCAAGTGGGTACCATCTTATGTCTACTGCTTGCAACATCTTCTGACGACACACACCGGACGATTGACCTGATGAGCAGAATTCCGCGTCAATCAACCTGATAACTATCTATCTATATCTATTATTTCTCTGTGTATATATATATATATATATATATATATATATATAATTAATCTATGGTAATTTCATCCAATTGTTTGAGTGTATACGAATTAGGCCTATGTTTATAAAAAACAATAAGAAATTATTTTAAGTATATTTGAACATCATTAAAATGAGCATGATGAGCATGAGACATCATAAAAATAATCAACATGAATTTCATTTATTTCGCTCAGATTAATTTGGTCATTGATGAGCAAATATATTGAATTATATAAATTAAATTAAATTTTTATTATAAATATTAAAAAATTAGTAATAAAATATATTGAGTTATACAAATTAAATTGAACATTGTTTCATATGTAGGCTTATTTAAGGCAAGAATTTGATATATTTTGTTCTGGACACCTGGTTAAAACAAACACATCGTTGCAAAATTCTCTGAGATATTTAATTTGTAATATTAGGGACATGAATGGCAGATTCTCTTGTTAGAATAAACTGGTAATATTTTTATGTACTTTCAAATATACGTTATATAATTCAATACAATTTATTTTTAAGATTAATTTTTATGAACAATAAATTTAATATAAATTTTATTCTTATAAAATTAAATTATGTAACCGTATAAATAGGGAAGTAACATAGAATTGACATTCAAATTATTTTTTCCGTAATTTTCCATTTCTTATTTAACTCAAATGACAAAATTTCTTAACATATTAAAAATAATCCATTTAAAATATGTTTTCCACAGAGTACCACTTCTTAAACTTTGCACTCAAGTTAATTATTTATTTAAGGATTGATTTTATATTTTTATTATTATACAACCATCTATATGAAACAAGGAATAACTATAAGCAGATAACTTTGAGCATTGAGAAACATAAGAAATCATTAAGAATTGAAACATAAGGGGGTTGAATTTTTTTCCCTTTTTAAAATAAGGCTTAATCTCATCAACATGCATATTAATCCTTACATATAAAAAATAACTGACATATTACTTGCAGGCCAATGTTTATAATGTCAATATAGGCCCATATTTATATTTCAATATAAACACTATATTCAATAACAAATTACTAATCTTTATTAAACATAACTTTATAAGAATTTATTTATGAATATTTACGAAAACATACATTCTTACCTAACTCATCAAGAAATTTAAATTAATATTTACTTAATTTTTACAAAAGGAATAACTTATTATTCATTAATCTAAAAATATTTTGTTATTTTTGTGCATAGAAATTTGACTATAATTTCATTGAAAAATACTTTTCTTCAGTTAAATAAGTAAACTATTAAGAAATAAAAACGTATATATATTAGGTTGGGGAAAAAGAAGTCCATTATTTTTACGTGAACTTTTTGTAACTTCTTTCAGATTCGCTTTGTAAAAAGGTTTAAAACAGTTTTCATGTAGATTTTTAGGTCTTGTGTGAAGCTACGACTGCTGACATGCTGTCAAGTTTGATAATTTTTGATATTTTATAGACATTCTCGACGATGTTGTATCCATACGAGATGCATCTTTAGCATCCAAATACCTAAACGGAATCGACGAAACCAAAATTGTGCGTAACTGGTTATTACAGTCATATATAGGACGATAAACACCTTTCACAATTTTAGACACCTGGTCAGCATTTTCGCCATTATAAAAGAAAAACTAAAACGTATCGAATTTTCTGTTTGTTGTCTTCTATTTTTAAAGCCTTGTACTCATAGCTGAATTAATCAAACAAAAAACCGCAAGAGAATATTTTAGTGTCAAATGTCACCTTTCCAATGAGCATAAATTTGAAATTGTTTGATAGATACCTCACGAGATAGCGATCACTACAGACGTCTACCGAAAAAATAATGGATAACTTTTCCCCCAACCTAATATATATACAGTTCAAATGCTTAAATATTAATAAAATAAAATCAAAATGGGGTTTATCATGGATTTTAAAATAAAAAACTTTGTCATTTTTCAGTAATTATTTTAAACAATGATATGAGAGTTGATAATTTTTTATGTTATAAATGAACTGAGTTTCAAAATGGCTGATGACATAAAGAAAGTTTATCTTATTGATAAAGCAAAATATTTGTAGAGAGCCATGGTTAATGCACAAACGGAAGCGGCTTTCTTTATTTTGTGCCCGTTAAACCATAAATCAACAGCTTTCCTGAAGAAAAGCGGAAAGAAAAGCAAACAACATCAGTCTGCATCAAGCGACATTCCGGCTGCTGATATCCCTGAAAATTACAAGTAGTATCTTCTCAATTCCCAATCGAGCGATGAGAGACCCTTCTCTCCGGAAAAATTCCCAATTGGACAATGTCCGCAGGCTTAGAGAAATTCGGGAAAAGCAGGCAGAAACCTCGAAATCCTTCCTTCTGCACCCTCCCCCCGAAGCTTCTCTTCCCATTTCCCCAGACGAGTGGTACACAGAAGCTCGTCTAAATTGTGTCAGGAGCAGCCGCGATAAATCCATCCGGATATATAAGGAATCGGGAAAAGAGAACAGGAGTGCGGTGGGGAAGGGGGGAGGGTAAAGGGAGGTTTAGGGAATCTTTTCCCGAGAAAAATGCTCCAGGGAAGAGTCGGTTGCGGGTCTACTAATCGAGTTAATTTACTGGGAGAAGGGTAGGACGGTTGTCCTGGAGACGGGGAATCCGGCAATTTTATTCTGCCCCCATGTCTGTCCCACCCACTTCATCCTCTTCACCTTTTGGGCCGAGAACACGTAGCCTTTGTCCTCCATCTGATGCGTGGGTGGGGGACTCTTTTAATGAGGGGGGTGGGGTCAAAGGTGAGCTTTGAGTTTGTTATTACTATAATATCGAATTTGCGAGCGAAGGACGTTTATTTTTAAAGGTTCATTTGTGCTACACCAAATTTCTATAAGACACGGAGAGTTTTAGGATAGCAATTATTAACTAAAAATTAAATAATGAACTTGAGAAAAACAATAAGCCATAAGATTTCATTTGTTTCTTATTGATTTAAGGATTTTTGAGTGTTTTCTTATAAAGGAAAATTTTTTAACCAAGACAAATAGATTCGAAAATGTAAGTCTCGAGGCTGGATAGTAATGGATTCCATGCTTATTCAGATTAAAATTACTATATCATTACTGTTTTATGCAAGTTTATGTACGTTCGAGGCTCGTTCATACTTTATTATTAATTGGGTACAAAAGGGCTAAATGTAGATTTCAATAAGTGATCACATTATTATAAATAAAATGTGTTTTGAGTGATAGTTATTTAAAATAAAACTAATTGTTTTATTTTAAATAATGGTCATTCAAGTATTCAAAATAAAACATCGAGTTTGTCTGTATAAGTTTCTCAGCATACCTACTAGTATAATGAGAATATCCTATTCATCAAACATTAGAATATCCTACCAAAAAAATACATAAGAAAAATTTTATTTGAAGTTTCAATTTGCAATAAACAAAAGCTTCTAATAACCATATTAAAAGAAATTTTAATTTAATTCTAATCCAATAAATTATAAATTTGAAGTAATCAAATATTTAGCTTAAATTAATCATATAAAGAAATCCTTTTATCATATTATATATTAAAGCAAACTTAAAAAATAATTATCGTGTGTATATTTTAGCTTTTAAATTTTTGTTTATCAGATACTTTTTACTATTATAGGAATTTTCTTCTGTATATAAAAAAAATCATATTAGTATACTTTGTGTGAAATGTACAGTAAGAGAATTGAATATATTATTTGAAAACCATCCTTATAAACTAAATGATGTTAATTTTTGGGCAAAATATTTGCAAAACAAAATAAATTTCTGACATCTTTTTTTACATCAACATATGTATTTCGCTGGAAGAAATATCTATGCTAAGAATATATTAGAAATGTGAGAACCTTATTCTTTTATTTTTGAAAATGAATTATGGTCTTGACATAATGTATTTGAATAAAAACATTAATTTGAACATTTGGCCTATACTTTTAAGCATTTCCCATTATACTCTCAAATACTTCACTTTTTCATTAATTATTTGAATACTGGGATAAAAGGTATGTGCACAATTAACTTAATGATATTATACAAGTATCAAAAATGTCAAAAGTTATTTAAATTTCATTATGGGCTATATACCCAAAGTATTTTGTGAATTATCTATGATGTAATTTATATGTACTAAGATATATAAATAATGATAGTGTGTATTTTAGTCATAAATATAAAATGAGAATCTAAAGGGAAAAGGATAACTAATATATTAACTCAACACTTCACTATGATTTAAAATTGTGAATTATAAACTTTAGTGTTGTCTAAGAATGTACTCCAAGATGCTGAAATTGATCAATAAAAGATGCCAATGAGGCGTGAATTGACCGCATGACATATTTTTATAAATGAATTCAATAGGAAAATTATAACTAAAGTATTGACGTCACTCTGATTCAAAATTGTGAATTATAAGCACCAGAGTTGTCTAAGAATGTA
>JAPDSC010086023.1:72115-128962 GCA_026290005.1 Latrodectus geometricus | reverse complement strand
TGATTCAAAATTGTGAATTTTAAGCTCCAGTAGTGCTCAGGAATATACTCTGAGCCATTGATCCTTTTGTTCAGCCAAATGCTGCACAAAAGACGTCATCAGTGAAGTATAAATAGACAGATCGATGTTTTTTTTTTATTTGAATAAGTAACACACATACTTAAAACTGTTCATCACACTTAAACGCACAATTTTCCATACTAATTAAAATCTTATTCAATTTTGTATCTCATTGTGATTAAAGTACTTTATTTAAAGTATCTATTATGAAGTTTTTAAGAAAGATATTTAACGTTTACCAAATTATCTATTAATAAACTAAACTAAAATTTTAATTATTAGGATAAGATTTGCTCTAATGAACGACATCTTCATGAAAAAAAAATACTTTAAAAATATCCGGAATTTTCTCAATCTTAATTTTTACCATGCATACACTTATTTTTGATTTCAAGCCAGATAGCATTTTCGTACACTGTATTATTTAAAGATTAAATACCCCAATAAATTTCCTCAATGCATTCAAAAATGAGAAAAAAGAATATTTTCATGCCATGCCAAAAGCATTTAAACTTTTGAGAAATTAGTTATAGCTACACGAAGAAAATGGAACTCACACAACCCCCATAGGGAGAAACCAAGCGCGGACTACATCATAAATCAAGATTTCCTTTGAAGAGGACATCAGCAGCAAAGGGTACGATACCCAAATTTTTAAGTCGCTTATAAACAAAAGCCTTCCGGATATCAAAAATGAGAAGCACGCCAGTTATTCTTTCTTTACTCGTGTTCTGAAAGGAAGGGAACTTTCGACCCAGCCAAGCGTTAAAAAAATTGTGCATACATTTATGGCAGTTTTGGACAAAATGTGTTCAGAAGAGGAGGTGACAGCCTGGCATTTCGGTGAAATGTAGGATCTGGCACGTCACATGCCTTTTTTAAAGGATGATTCCTTTGTTGTTGTTGCTTGATATTTATTCAAGACATTTTATCCGAATAGAAGACCGTCTTACATGCCAAGTAAGAGAGAACTTTTTTTTAAAATTCCAGATTTTACTGAAATTTTATCCTTTGAGTTAGTTTTCATTTTTAAGTTACTTTAAATATGCATTTGTATCATCAAATTTATAAAATGTAGATTATGTTTCAGAATTTAAATAAAAATATCTTTTTCATAACGGCTTCAAGTTGTGCATTAGATTTAATACCATTTTCCAAAAGAGATCTAAATTTGATCAATATTGGTTACTGATCTTATTCGAAAATAGCCAATAGATGCTGTCCTCATTCAAGTAGAGGAATCGGTGCATCAATCGGTAAAAAAAGTCATTTTTGATTGATTTAACTTAATCTGTTTAGATATCTGTATTAATAAAATCTCTGAATCTTGACTAGTTTCTCCATGTCATTTGGTTTTTGCATTTCGGAAGCTCTTTGAGAAACGTTCTACCTCGCTTGATGACCTTGTAGTTTGATTATCGCTTATAATTATGAGGCTATTAACAGTATTTAGTGAATTCGAGAAGGCACAAATTCTAATAAGGCTAATAATAAGCATAAGTAGATAACGGTTTACTTATGTGTGATTTTATTTGGCTTCATAAAATTCGGTTTGACTCATGCGCATGCGCATTAAATCAAACTATACAAATTACATGATTTCATGAATACTATTCCTTTTTTTCATTAAAATTCATTGTACGTTACCAGAAATTGTTGATGGAATTAAGTTTCAATTTTACATATTTTTCCATAACATTCTTATTCAAATAATTATTAATTTGAAAAACATATATTACTAAAACAGAAATTAATCATTTGAGAAAATACTACTCTAAACTACACTACTGGCCATTAAAATTGCTACTAGAAGTAAAAAGTGATTAAATTTTCAAAAAGTTTGGCTGGATAGATCCTGAAAAATCCGTACCCAGAACAACCACCTCTGGCAATTATACGCCTGGGCATTGAGTCAAAAAGAGATTGGATTGCATGTACAGGTACAGGTCCAATGCAGCTTCAACACGATGCCACAGTTCATCAACCGTAGTGACTGGCATTTGGTGACGAGCCAGTCGCTCGGCAACCATTGACCAGATGTTTTCTATTGGTGAAAGATCTGGAGAACATGCTGGCCAGGGCAACAGCCGAACATGTTCCGTATCAAGAAAGGTCCGTACAATACCGGCAACATGCGGTCGGGCATTATCCTGCTGAAACGTAGGGTTTAGCAAGGCTCGAATAAAGGGTAAAGCCACGGGTCGTAACACACCAGAAATGTAACGTGCACTGTTCAAAGCACCGTCAATGCGAACAAGAGGTGGCCGAGACGTGTATTCAATGGCACCCCCATACCATCACGCCAGGTGATGGGCCAGTATGACGATGACGAATGCACGCTGCCAGTGTCCGTTCACCACGATGCCGCCAAACACGAATTCGACTATCATGATGCTGTACACGGAACCTGGATTCATCTGAAAAGATGACGTCTCTCCATTCGTGCGCCCAGGTTCGTCGTTGATCACACCATTCAAGGCGCTCTTGTCTATGACGCAGATCCAAGGGAAGCCGCAGCCATGGTCTCTGAGCTGAGAGTCCATGCTGCAGCAAACGTCGTCGAACTGTTCGTGCAGACACTTGTTGTCTTCCAAACAACCCCGTTTCTTGACTCATGGCTCGTGACGTGGTTGCAAGATACATTACGGCCATGCGGATAATATGCCTGTCTTCTCGGCTGCTAGTGATAGGTGGCCGTTGAGATCCCGCATGGCCTTCCGTATTACCGTCCTGAACCCATCGATTCCATATTCTGCCAACAGTCATTGGATCTCGACCGAAGCGAGAAGCAATACTGCGATAAGATAAACCGCAATCACGTTACGCTACAATTCGACCTTTATCAAAGTCAGAAACGTGGTGGTGCGCATTTCTCCTTCTTACATGAGGCATCACAACAACTTTTCACCAGGTAACAACGTTCAAACGCAATTTGTGTACGAGGAACCGGCTGAACAATCTCCTCGTTTAAACACAATGTAGGTGTCGCTACTGGGGCCTGCTTTGTCTGAATGCGCTGAAAAGCTAATCATTTGCATATCACAGCACCTTCTTCCTTTCGTATAAATTTCACGTCTGTAGCATGTCGCCTTTTTGGTGTAGCAATTTTAATAACCAGTAGTGTATGAAGAATCATTCAGGTTTTAAAATCCATATTTTCCTAGGTATCATATAATTTAACTTTTACCCTTAGAGGTAAATTATGATGAGGTATTATTATAAATCAGAATTTTAAAATATCATGTTGTACCTCATGTATATATCAAAATATTTCCCATCTTTCAGATGTGGACTATATTGTAATATCTATGGCATAAGTGACAAATCAAATCAGTAATTTTCTTTCGCATATAAATTAAATGCAAAAGTCTTATTCATTTTAGAAATTAAAGTATAAATTAAAATATAAAATATTTTATATTTTTATTTTTCAGCTCTTGTAATTGTTTTTCAAAGTTGAAACTTCGTATGACAACCATCCTCAGTATAATTTTAATCTAACATTGATTGCCGACATTGTCACTCATTTGACTATGTTTGATGTAAAGGAAACAGTATCAAGAGACAATTTATTGATATCCAATTATCCTGATAATTTATGCTTGGATCAACAGTTGACTCCAATGATTTTTAGGTCAAATAATAAAAAATTATCAACAGAAATTTAGATGAAAACAAACGATATAAGGAGCGTTAATGTTATTTGTTAATGTTGTATTAGAGTTTCACACTGATTTATTGGTGTGTGATTTACAAAACCATCTTAAAATAAATTTTTATTTCCAAATAGGCCTAGATGCTAATTGGAAAAAAGCATCTAGCCTATTTGAAAAAAGATCTTCGCAAATCAATATGAATTCATTTCCTAGAAATGTACCAGTAGTACTATAGGGAAAAAGTAACTATTAGCATCTGTGGAATGAAAAACAAGTGAATATTACCCAAAAGATAATTTAGAACTTTTTTATCATTTATAACTAATATAATAAATATATTGATTTAAATCGACAAAATCCTCATTCATTTATTAATTCAGTTAACATAATAAAAGATTTGGAGGATTTAAAAACTTTAATTCAAATTTTTTATTAAAATTTTACCATGGAATCAAAAATTTATGTACAACATTAAAGAAAAATAAATACATGTTGCGTATGATTTCAACTTGCAATGATGGAAGATGGTAAATGCCAGAGTATTATGTTTTGGAGCAGAATACACATCGCTTGCATTTTTCCAATGGCTTAGAATACATAATGGTTATAACTTCAAGAACACTCGTCATAAGATTTTGTGTACTGCTTCTGAAAAAAGATTAATTAATGCGTATGAAACAATTACTCTTCACAAACAAGAAAAATATGCATCAATTGCTGTATGTCGTAAAGTACAAAAATGTTGAAACTTAGGATATTCTTGAATAATGTTTTGAGATCACGTAATGGGCAGTTTCATGACCTAAAGTTGTTGTAGACATTTCAATATCCACCCCGTAAATTTCTTTCTGGTAGGACATTTCATTGATAGTGAACAAAAATGTATTTTACTGTATCTAGCCCTCAATCAGTCTATACCAGTTAGACGGAAACTGCTAAGTGAAACCTTTGTAATTTAGAAGCAAGAACTAAGTAGAAGACCCTTTAATGTTTGACCTATAGCTCCAGAAGTGACACTTCACTTGGAGTTCACCGCGACCATTACATTTTAACGTGTACTAGCCACTTTTAGTGAACATGGCGGTTTTTCGATTAAATGAGGATTATAACTCACTACCTTCCGGTCACGAGAACGACGCTCTAGTCAACAAGATCACCAGCAACTTTTCATTGATAATATCACAAGCAACCCAAGAAACTATTGCATGCAGAGTTCAAAAGAAGAACACCCATCTTTCACTATTTAGCTGTGGCGGGATAAAACTTAAGACTAGCCATGCTGAACTCTTATTAGAATCTTTGATATCACTAAGTGGACAGCCTATATGGTTGTTGATAGATATTTTAATATCTAAAATGTAATTTTTAATATTTAAATGCATCACTTTTTATAGTTAATTGGCCATATTCACATACCTCAAAGGTAGAAATTCAGAAAACTCCCAAGTACCCACCTTGATAGACGTGCATGAAAAAAGCAGAAGTGCAACATGCCTCTTCCATTGCTTAAAGTCGCTGGGGTTGAACTCGGGACATAGGATTATTGGAATACTTATGTACATAAAGTGTTTATAAAATATCTGTTATTGATTTACTAAAAGTATATCATATTTAAATGAGATAATACGTAAAATAACTTATCTGCTCAGATACCTATCAGAGCTGTTCTGAAGAATATTGATGACTGGTCCTTACAAATCTGCCACAACAACTATCAATATAAATATAAGTATGCTTCAACTCCCAAGCAATTAAATTAATTGATTCCACTATTGAACATCCAATTCTATATTCAAGTTCATACAGATAACGAAGCTGCTTAATAAATATTCATTGCTTTTAATAACTTCTCTGATATCTAGAAAAATTATGATATGTGGTCTCAAAATTTAATACAAATGTTAATGATTATTTAAAAATCAATGGGCAGATGAAAATATCCGCACCAAACGCCTCAGCTGAAAGTTAGAAAAACTATTTTATGGTTAATATATATTCATTTCTTTCAGTATTACTCACAAAATGTTCTCTGAACTGGATATTTATACTGAATAACATCCAACAAAAAGCTTCGAAAATATAACCGAAAATTCCCCCAAGAGAGCTAAAATGTCGGCGAATGCAATCTTGACATTTAAGCAACATGCCTCCTGTTATTTTCAGGAGACGAAGTTGGGGGGAGACTAGGGGTGGGGCAAGAATCGCACCATTAATCTCTGGAACTATCTGCATTTCTGGAACAATGCTCCCCTTCCGACGCTAAAGGAAAACGAGGCTAGAAACAAAAGGTTCGCCTCCAGTTGTGCTGTCGAGTTCTGAATCGGTTTCTTTCAACGCGCAGTTTGCATAAAATGTTCTCACTTGCTTATTTTTGGCAGCATATTTCCCTTGCCTTCTTCTTTTTTTGTCCCTCCCTCCATCCAAATGCAGAGATTTTTCTTTAAGATTTAAGGGAATTACATTCCATTCTCAAAAGATATGCAGAACACTGAGTAGGGGGACTATTTATTATGCTAACCAAATGAAAAGCTGGGGCGGGGAAATGCACCATGCTGCATATAAGTGGAATCAGTGGGGATTTTTCAACACGTGAGACTGCCGAATGGGGAATTTTTCAATTAATTCGGATTCATTTAGTTTCCCCCTGTGATTAAAGGAAATGACTCATTTGAGAATGATTTTAATTTTGGAAATATTTGGAATTAAATATTTTTGAAAAAGGTTAACTCGTGAGATATAGATTTCAAACGTTTTGAAATGAGCAAATGAAATTATTAATATAAGAAGATAAGTTATTCATTATATTAATTAAATTTTATCCTCTGAAAAGATAGTTTAAGGATAAACTTCAATAAACAACTCCTTTCTTACTACATTTTTTTATATGAATTAATTTTTATCATTTTTACTGGGGATTCAAAATAGATGATGAAATAAACTTGTAGGCATTGAAATTTTAAAATATTGTTCTTTGTTTTTCTTATAAAGTAAACTTTATTAAAGAAATCTTTAATTTACCTTTAAATCTTGCTCATTATTTCAGTTTTCTAGACACATCAAACTTAACCAAATATAATGGTCATCTAACTTAATTATTTCTTTGATCACTTCTGTGTATGCGAGTGCGCATATTAAATCCGTCATTCTGCGCATTGGTTACATTTTGTTTTCATTGTAGAGGCTAATGCAGTTTTAAAATAAATTCTGAACTATTATAAATATTGACAAAAAAGTCCACAAATTGTTAAAATAAAAACTGTAGTGGTGAAATCTAAATTACGAATTCGGCCTGTATGCAAAAAAACATCGATTAAAACTTCTATATTTATATCTTAAGATCATTAACCTTACTCTTAAGATAATAAAGATAATATAGATAATGAAGATAATGAAGGTAATAAGATAATGAAGGTAATAAAGAAAATGAAAAAAAGATAAGAAAAAAAAAAGAACTTAAGCCTTAAGATCAACCTCAACAAGATTTAAGGATTATTATTCTTTAAATCTTATCTGCAGGAATAAAAATACCATTTTCAAACATTCTTAAAAATATATTTATTTCAATAGCGATTTATAGAACCCTGAAACTCAGTAACCCTATTTTCAGAAATCGGTATTAGAAAAAATTTACCCATGAAAATACAATGAATAAAAGCTAAAGGAATAAAGGAATATAAGAAAAAATAATTGCATTTTGGAGATATTAATAATCATTTTCACATGATCAATAATATTAAAAAGAAACATACATACTCAGAGAACGCTTTTGTTAGAAAAATTTATATCACCAAGCAATAAATTATCAAACTATTTATGTAATATCTATACATATCACTAAGATCTTCAATAATGTTGAAAAAGAAAATGTTTAGCTAGAAAGTTATATAGAATATAGTTATATAGAGTATTGATATCAAAAGAGAGATAGTTTATTTTTAACTTTTAAGTGATCTCTTTGGCACATTTCATTTAATTAAAACGAATTCTCTGTTGATAAATTTAAAGTGAATTGTGCAAAAAGAGTTCTGTTATGTATAAATTTTAAAGATTTCTATAAATAGGAAAAAAGTGTTTTAAAAATGGAAAATGCAAATAATTATTTAAAAACCTATCACAAACGTATGAGAAAGAACTTTCAAAATAACAGAAGAATTACGTTGTAGTTGTTTTGCAAATGCATTTTCTTTTGAGTACATTTGTTTTTTCACTACAAAAATATTTATGCATGAGTATGGTTAATTCTTCACGAACATCACGACATTGCCTCATAGATGGCAGCACCATCTGGAATTTCCAATTTAGAGATAGGAAGCCAGATAAGATCCAAGTCCTGGCTCCTAACACCTCATGTGCAGAAAATGACCAAGTGATAATGAGTGATAAACCAAACTAAATATTTGGGAAAGATGTCTATTGTTAAATAAGCAGTGAATTTCTGCAACTATGCTCTGCTAAGATTAGTTGAAACTTCCGTAAAATAATTTTGGGAAAGAACTGATTAATATAAAAATAACAAAACACAAAATAATCGATATTATTACTGCTGTATAACATATTACATCAAATTAGGGTGAGGTGAATTTATTTATTACATAATAAATGAAACACTGACATTTTTTTAAAAGCATTTTATTTTATTTACAGTTTTAGGTATTGATTTTGCACTCATTTTAGTGTTTAAGATTTAATCAGAATTCCTAAACCAATAAATAATATCTTTTGCTTAAGCAACTATGAACTGAGGAAATAGGTTTTTTATTCGCAACCAATTTTATAACACACATGAATCTGATATTCACTTTTTTTCTCTCTAATTCATAAATAAATCACATTTAGGTTTCTGCTAAGATGATGTTCAAATCGACTCAAAATAAAAATGAATCGTCTTATTTTAGCAGTTATAAATACTTCTTTAAAAGAGTTTATTATGGTAGATACTCAGATTTGCTTGCCGTTTTATGTAAATTTTTCGCACACTTGTTTAAAAAGAACCAGATTTTTCTCTTTAAACAAGAAAAAAGTCTTGATTCTTTGAAAATAATTTTTAGTTGTTTAAAGAGGATACCAGACCACAACAAATATCTGCACTCAAGATTGAAATTGAAATCATGAGCTGTTGAATTAAGACATCAGAATGCTAACCATTCATCTGGACTTTAAGCAGTCAGAGCACCTTTTAACGTATCGTTTAATACTTCCCAATGAACATTTGTTTCAAGATTTCATTGAGAAACTGTAAATCACTAATTATATCCTTTCCTAATTAGCGATTAACAATCAAGATGACCATTGGTTGGTTGGCTGGGTTTTGTGGCGCAAGGTCCAAAAAGGACAAGCTGCGCCAACAAGATGACCATTCAAGACGTATCTCACGATTCCTATTCACTGGATTGTTAACAATTTCAGATTTCTATGTTTGTTTACAATGGAATAATTAAATTTGGTACCACTTTCATTCAGATATTTTAGATGACTCCTTATTTAGTATCAAAGTATTTTAAAGATATATAGATGAACATATTAAATTTAAGTGCTTATTTATATTTTGGAAAGTATAGAAATTCTTGCACTTCATATTCACTAGTGCTTCTTAAAGTTATTGGTACGCGTTCATAAAGAGAGTTTCAATATAGTACGTCTTTGTTGAATTTAGAATTTGTTTATGAACTGTTTTTATGGTAATTTAACTAAAATAACTTTTTCCGCATTATGTATTTTCAAAATCACAATCCCACTTCATAGAAAACATTCAATGAATTTGTTCTAAAGATCCTTACAGTTAATAAATCCATGGAAAGGAATAAATTAAATAACTCCCCAATAATTTTTCATACTAACCAGTATCTATAACCAATTTTATTCTGTATTTGGATTTTTTATAATTTATTGCAAAGTTTTCAGATATAACTGTGAAAAAAAATATTTAAGAATACGAAATGATAAATGTATATTTACTTTAACTTATTGGAAATGATATTTTTTATTAATGTTCTAAAGTGTTTGAATTTACAGTATTCTAATCTTCGATATTCTCAAAAACGAGTTACTTAACAAGCAATAATTAATGTTTGTCACCAAACAATAAGAATGTGTAGATATTCACACATAAATGTTAGTTTAATCATATTCTTCCTATATAAATAAAGGACAGTAATTAGTATGGTCGTTTATTAGCTAAATAATAAAACTATTAATACTAAAACGAACAAATTGACGTATTTTGATCTATATCAATAAATTTTCCTTTGATGACAAAAAAATATTACATGTAACATTTCTTTCGATTTTTCATAGCTAGTTATTCACGTTAATAAATCTCTGTGCTTCAAATATTGAATTAATTTTCCAATGTTATTACGATGATTTTATTTTTCAATAAAATGTTTAAAAGTGACCATTACAAGAAATGTAACTGGAAACTGTCTGAATTTATGAACTAAATCTGTCTTTTTAATATTTGGTAGTAAATTTTACAATCTGTAATTATAATTTAAATAAACTGAAGCAAAAATGATTTGATGATAAGAACTAGTAAAAAATTTATATAAACTATTATTAAATTAAGGGCTAAAACAGGAAAGCATTTCAACATAAAATATTTTTAAAAAATTATATAAAATGCTGTCTTAACCAAATACTCATGCATTAATAATGGAACTAAAGTTTCTCAAAATAGGATTTGAGATTATGGAGAAAAAACCGATTATATGTGACTGGGCCTCTTCTTTTCTGAGTTTTAAACTTTTACGGTAAAAGCTCAGAGAGTGGATTTTTTTGAAGAAAAGTTTTTAATAACTGCATCAGCAAACAGATTTTCCTGGTCATCAATCAGTGTAAGAGCCCTTGCAGCAGAGATGAAATCGATTTTTGCAGAGTTTTATAGAACAAAATAATTTATCGGTTTGCTGTACTGTATAAATTAATAAGATAAGATGTACGTTCAAAACATGAATAATTTAATTTTAAAAAAATAACATATTAACCACACATAAAAGACAATTAAAAAATTAAAAATAAACTGTAAATTATCGCTTTACATATACATATATATAATTTGGTATGCGGCTTATTTAAATAATATTCTACCATGTAACATTATTACAAGATTTATATCAAATCCATTACCAAATTTAGAATAATTTAGTTTACTATGAATTTGAAAAATAATTTGTAAGTAATGATTAACTTTAAGTAACGTTCTAATTTAGGTAATTAGTTCTTTGGTAATGTTATAGCTCAAAGTATATATAAAAAACTTATAATAAAAATTTGGAAATAGTAAAAGTTAAAAAATATAGAAAAGTCCACTTTTTGAAAATTATTTTTTATTCATATGCCTTTTAAGAAAATATCTCTTTTCACATTCTTAACAATTGTAAAATAAATTAATTTCACAAACTTCGCTCTAATTTCGAAAGTATACAAAATTTATTATCATGATTATTTGGAAACACTATACAGACTTATTTCATTAGGAAATACTTTACAAGAGTAGTACTTTTATAATCAGTGATAACAACACTTCACGAACAGAAGATTTAAATTTATACATTTTTATATTACAAGAAAATAATATTGTGAGAAATCTTATTGAATTTTGTAATCATTGTAGATGCAAGCTGTAATTTTACAAAAATATCTACAAAGTAATTTTCTCAAGCGAATGATTTGGATTCAGAAATTTAAATATATGCTTGAAGACAAAATATGATAAACTTGGCAATGACAGTCTTAAAATTATTCATTACTTTAAAATATTCAAAATAAGAGTCTTTTCAATTATGAAATGAACTGATACAGATATTATTT
Organism: Latrodectus geometricus; assembly: GCA_026290005.1. NCBI lineage: Eukaryota > Metazoa > Arthropoda > Arachnida > Araneae > Theridiidae > Latrodectus > Latrodectus geometricus. Next base: position 117,437 of record JAPDSC010086023.1, on the reverse strand, counting down.
TATAGAAAAGGAAAAATTTGTTTAAATTATATATCTCGGGGAAAATAGAAATGGGTTGAATTATTTTGAGATGAATGATAGATAATTGCTCTCAAGTTTTACTGTTATGAAATTTAGAAACTTAAAAAAAAAATCATATTTAATATGGTCTCTTATAAATAGAAAAGAATTTATAGCTAGTAACTGTACAGAACTTCAAAATTTTTTTTTATTGAGATGAATTATTTTGAAGTTGGTGTGATACAATGAAAAATGAGTTTTTGATATACAGTAACTTGAAACCCTTTTTTTTTATCCAAAGTAAACTCGTATTTGGAAAGTAACTGTTAAGTAAAAAATATTTTATTCTAAAAAATTGTAACCGAAATATAACAAATTCAAAAATAGACATTTCATATTATCTTTTACTAAGAAATACCCAAATTGTGTATGGATTTCATAATTCATTTTCTTATTATTGATAACCCTTTCAATTTATTTAAAAAAAAATAGAGCATCGATTCTAAAACTGTTATAATAAATCAATTAAATAAAAAGTTTTATTTGTAATTGATCACACTTTTTAATGTTGTTTAATATTAAGTTATTTAATTTGCGGTAGTAATTATTGTAAATTAGAACAATGGCAGGATATTTTTTTTTCACTGAAACTTCCCCATTTCTTTTCAAACAAAAACCCCTTAGAGAGCCTATTCGATTTAAATTTATATGATAAATTGTTTTCTTCACTTTTGAGACACGATTTTAGCCGTATAATCGCCTTGTTAAATACTCCTCTTTCCTTCTCGGCTGGACTTCGGAACTCAAAGTGTTGGATTCCTGTTTCGATTTTAACCTCGATTGAACAGTAGAAAATTGACGATATATTTCTGCTTTCTTTAGACGTATATATTAGGATGTTTACTTCAATGTTTTTCAGCTTTTCTCTTAAGTAACAAAAGGATATTTTTATCCATATGCTTTTCTGGAGAAAGAATAAATTACGTTAGGAAAAAGCTTACCATAACTTCTGGCTTTTAAACTGTTCACTAAGAAATGTCAGATTAATATTATATAAACCCTTATCATACTGCCTCATCTTTTTTAATTATCCTTTGTAGTGACTATTAAGTTAAAATATTTGTAGGGTAGTTTACATAAAAAAAAATTTACTTTTTTTGCGAAATTCTCAAGCTAAATTTTTAATACTGTTGAATAATTTTAATACTGTATTTTCTAAGAAAAATTTCCTGGTGTATAACTCGTCAATTTGATTAAAATTGCAAAGAAATTTAAAATTTTAAAATCAGAACCTTTTTTTACTTATCAAAACAAAGAATAATCCTTGAAAATAACATTGCTTGAATATTAAAATATTCAGATTTTTTAAAAAAATGAAATTTTTTAATTTTGGAAAATCAATGCATCGGTTCCTTACAAATAATTATATTCTTGCATTTCTTATAAATTCTACGAATTGTTCATCTCCTTAAAAATGCAGCTTCAAATGGAGGCAGAGTATATTCAGGTAAATAATCTAAGTTGACTAGGTTTCTAATCTAAATAAAGCTACTGTAGATACCTCTTACAAACTAGAAACAACCAATTAAATAAAAATTATTAAATAATTAATTGCGATCAAATTGAATAGTTAACTCGAGCAAATTATTCATCAAATTCATTATTTTTTGAGTGGTATTTTAAAGGAATACACATTAAAAGTTCTTTTTTCTATCATGAGAATGGAAAAGTAAATATATGTGATTTAATCTTCTTCTTTTCTTTTTTTTTTTCCTAAAGCTTCTTTACATTAGACAAAATCGGATACTTTCAATTAAATTAGCATGTATAAGCATCAATTAAAAAATTGATGGTAATATATGTCTTACTTATTTTTCCATGTTCTTAAAGTGATGCAATTTTTTAGATTACTTTACAATTCAAAGCATTTATGAACTATCATATTGAAAATTGAATTTACTCGTAAAAAATAAGGCATTGAAATGTAATCAGAATAAAATGAGCAACCATCACTCTCACTAATAACCTCTGACTTTATAGATATTTAATCAGATCTATTATAGATCAGTCATTATGCTTCTATAAGAAGGTACATTTTTAGTTATCATCTGTTTATCACATTTTAGTTATGATTAGGATTAGTTATCATTTAATCTGAATGATAACTAAAATGTTTTCTCATCAAATATTATAAATTCTTAATAGGATTGTGTACAACAATTCAGATCTTAGTGCGATGATAAACATGTCCAGGAAGACTTAGAAGAAAGAGCGTGAGGTAACTAAACTTATACTAAAACATTATAATTTCAAATTTTACAGTTTTTAATTCGTGAATTCAAAACAACTAGCTCATAATCTTATATATTTGCCTCAAAATAGTAAAAACGTGAACATTGAGTAATAAATGATAATTTGAATTCACCAGAATTTGAAATCAATTTATTAAATTTCTAGTTGTAGCTGTTTGATGCATTGTTATGACAAACTTTGTGAACTTTTCATACATTCCCTTACTTAAAAAAAAATTCTTTCAATGAATCAAAATAATGATTCATTTTACTTGAAACATTGAGTTAATTGTCGATGCGGATTTCATTTTCAGACTGACTTACATAATACCATGTTCACAGAAACTTGCTTCTAAGGTATCAGCAACAGCATAAACTTAATAAATTGGTCTTCAGATTTCTTTGTTGGAAAAAAATAACCCTGCCCACCGTTAAAATATATTCGGTCGAATTCCACACTTCCTCCTAGTTACCTTGGGAATTTCTAGAGAAATAAATCTTGCCAGTGACTATAGATAGGTTACTGGACAGGCCGCGAGAACTGATGGTATAAAGAATGTCCTCTTGGTGAGTCAGATATATCACTATAGTTACCATCAATATTTTCGAAACGGTTGATATTTGAGTTTTAGTCTAGAATTTTCGTTACTTTCTAATTAAATATTTTGAGGTGAGGAATCAGTAAGCATTTTTTATCAAAATATTATTATTAAATACTGCTTAATCAGTTACCGATTTGAACAAAAACTAAATGATGAAGAATCTGATGATTTCAATACATCATTGGAACATGATTTTTTTTTTTTTTTTTTTTTTTTTTTTTTTTTTTGGTATTTTTCTAATACTGCTATTTAATCAAAACCGAACAAGAAACCAAAAATTTACCAGTCTAACAATTGAGAAGTATATCAATATCGATCTTGAAATGATAAACCCCCTTTCTATATCGTCATTGAGAAAATAAACCATTCCACAAAATTTATTTAATTATATTAACACAATTGTAACAAAAGATGTAAGCGACAGTCAAGCTGCATTGATGGCTCTCTACTCATTCCAAGTCAAATCAAAAATTGTAATGGAATGCAAAAATCTCCTTAAGGAATTGGCAAATGGGAATGAAATTATTCTCATTTGGGTGATAGGGCGTATAGGAATAGAAGGTAATGAAAGAGCTGATGAACTTGCAAAACAGGGATCCTCTTTCAATCCAATTGGAATGGAACCCTTTTATGGCATCAACATGAAGACTACAAGGAAGGCCATTCAAAAATGGGAAAAACAGGAGATGAACAAAGTTTGGCGTGATTCTCCTGGACAGAAACAGGCAAAAAGTATGATTTTCAACTCATCTGAGAAAATTGCATCTGAAATTCTTAGACTCCCAAGATTGAAGACTCAAGCAATTGTAAGCTTCATTACTAGGTACTATCATTTCAGAAAACACCTTCATACAATGGGACTTTTTAAACAGGAACCAATTTGTAGGAAATGCCACGCAGGGGTAGAATCAGCTCTTCATATCCTATATGAGTGTGATGCTCTTGCCCTTACAAGAATCACTACTCTAGGGAATCCATATCCCAAAGAGTTACACCTAAACTCCATTGAGGGCCTATCAGCTTTATAAACAAAGTAAGTGACCCAAGACAATGGAACTAGGAAAAAATTGTGCTTGGAGTATGGTACAAAATGCAACAATGCAGAGGTGCCACATATCTGACAAGCTCAAGAAGAAGAACAAAAGATGTAAATTACGTTATACAAGACAAATCTTTCAAATTTTGGAACTTTGTACTATTTTTATAGTTTATTATAAATTGCAAAAAATAGGCAATTTACATAAAAATAAATTTGCTCAAAATTATTGCTCCATGCACTTTAGAATCCAAAAAATATATAGCGCTTGATAAATGTCATGATATTAATAAGTAAATATTAAAAAATTGCCATTTACGTACACGATAGATTTAATGACCTATTTTTTCCTGTACAAGAACAGAACCCAATAGCGAAACAACTTTTTACCTACTATCAAATATTTAAAATATATTTCTTTCATCCTTAGGGAAAATTCCAATTCATCATTCATCTATGTAAATCAATCCTAACACGGTCGTGAAAAATGAAGGGGAAATCTTTCTCGTGAAATTCTATAAATTTCGCGATATTCAATTACAATACTTCAATTTTACTTCGTTTTCTGAAAAAGATTCACACAAAACCAATTCCAAAATTCATAATTGAATGTCTTTAAATTTCGATATTCCCTATCCTACCGTTGATATTGAAACTTATCAGCCATTATGAAACTGTATACAATACGATTATCTAAGACTGAATAGTACGAATGGAGAAAAGAAACTAAAAAAAAGCTGGAATTGTTACTAAATATAGAAATTTCAAGAGATTTAAATCTAGCTTTCTTGATTTCTATATCAGTCATCTTTCTATTTGAGATTTAGAATATGTAAAATAGGCTGTTTTTCTTAGATAAGAATCAATTCTGTTTAATAAAAAACAGTGACATGAGATGTGAAACAAGTCTGAATACCAGAAGAGTAGGGAGATCAGTTTTCTCATTGTGATTAGAATTTTCCGATAGATAGAAGTTTTGTAACCAAGTGTAATACATGTAACAAGTGATACATTTACTGTAGTTTTGACGAATTCTGAAGGGCCAATAAAATAATCCCAAAAATCGAGACATTGCAAAATAGAAAAATGTGCTAATTGTTAAAACACACATGAAAATTTAAATTTATACTTAAAAACAATTCTTACTTTCGTTTTATTGAGGAAAAATTAGGCAAAATATATAATTTTTATCTGAATTAAATCATTTTTTCGATGTAGAAAAGCGCATTTCAATGTTGTTTTTCTTAAGAAAATACCTCAATTATGTTAGTCATTTATTATTTGTTTAAAATGCGATCGCAAATTAGTGTTCGTAAAAATGGGCGCTGACTATATTGGTGACAATGAGTGCTTGATTAAAATTAGCATTATGGACTTCACCAAACACAGAGATTAAGAAATAATAATAAAAATTTAACAAATAAGAAATAAAATTTTTAATAAGCTTTTTCTCTGCTTGAGGAAAAGAAATGTTGAAGTAAGATTCAAGATCACCAAAAAAATAACCATTATTGACAATACTGATGATTTCCCCCATTAAAAGGAGATAACTTCATCTTTTTTAAGATGCCCAGTTGGTTGGTTGGGTTTTGTGGCGCAAGGCCCAAAAAGGACAAGCTGCGCCTTTTTAAGATGCCCAGACAATATGTTGCTCAAAAATATTGTCAGTGAAATCTTTATTATTTCTCACTTGATTTGATGTGGTTAAAACCTTTAACGCATTTACAAATGTCTGATAAAAGCGAAAGTTACCGGCAAATTTGCGCATATCCGTGTCTCACAAGACAGCTCTTGTATCTAGCATTATTTTGAATGTCTGTCTGAGATACGTTCCAATAAAAATAGATAGACTAGATTATAATTAAACTTTTAACATAGATGTAGCACATAAATCATTTTTAGCAAGTTTTTTCGAAGATTGAAGATAATTGAACCTTATATAATTAAATTTTGGTTATGCATATATACAGGGATGTAGATATATATAATATCTTTAATATTGCCGGGAAGAAGAAAGTTAAAATTTATAAAATGAGATTATTTCTTTTTTCATTATGAGAAACATTTTACAATTGAAATTAGAAAAGCCATTGAACACATAATAATTTGAATAAAGATAATTTCTATTCATAATTATTTTCATGACACATTTTCCAAATTAGTACTTCCTCTCATTTTACAGAAGCATTTTATTTCAACTATGAAATGAGGAAAAATAAACACATGTATAAAATTATGAGACTACACTCAACGCATAGGTCAACATTTTTATTTTGTCTACTTTGTCATACAGATATAAATGAAACACTTACAAATGTAGTTCTCACAGATGACAAAATGAGATTTTTTTTTATATATGATTTGCGAGCTAATAATATTCTACATTTAAAGTAACATTGATAAAACTCTGGAAGTTCAGTTTGATGCCATAAAAAAATAATACTGAAATAGTCCAGAAAATTTATGACCAGTAACAATATTAGTTAAACACAGATAAAAGTTCCACACACATATCTATCACAAATCTCCGATACATGAAAAACATCCTTAGATCTTTACTCCAGAAAATCTTATAAAAATCTTCAGCTATTTATCTTATACATCATGCATAATTATGCTCAAATATGCATCTTCAATTACATGCATAAATGTAATAACAATCACATATTTCATGGCAAATTTTAACTAACAATTATATTAGAAATTTGAGAAAAAAATCAAATATGTTTTACAAATACAGATGAAACAGAAAATGAGAGTTCTTATCAATATTTCAAAAATTTATAATTAATTTTTTTGACAAAGGAACTTTTCAAATCAAAGTTTGTTGCAAATGGAATTATTTTCCTTTATTAATGTTTAATTTACAGCAGAAAAACTTTTTGAAAAATGGGGAATAGAATGTAAACTAGCCTTTACAATGCCCAAGATTTTATTTAGAACTGAATATGATTAAACAGGATTTGAATTATGTAAAATATTCAATTAATGTCTAAAAAACTCATTTAGTGATTTAATTAAATTTTGTTAGTAATATTTATGTTAATTTAACTACCCAAAAAATTCCCACCAATTATCATTACTTAACTCAAAAATGTTTCAACAAAATTTATAAAAATAGGAGTCATTACTTTTCAAACTATTCTTTATATTCTTAGCGAATTTTAAAATTTTTAAAAACACGAGAGGGAGAGAGAGATTTACATATAAAATTATTCAGATATCTTACAATTTTGAAAGTAAGTGAAATGTTCACATTTTAGATAAAATATAGCAAATTTATTTTTATTGCAAAAATGATTGAAGTGCTAATTTCATATTACAGTTTTTTAAACTAGTTATTTAATATATTTTAAAAACAGAAATTCAAAATTAGCTTTTTAACTAACATTATTAAGAATTCTAATTTTTTAAAATAACATATTTAAGTTCATATAATTAAGATTTTGAAATTTACTTGAAATGTTTGATTGTTTTAAGTCTTTGTGATTTTTTTTTCAATAGAAAAAAAATAGATTTGCAAAATTTTAAAATTAACTAATGAAAGAATCATACTTTTCGCTTATTATAATCTAAAGTTATTTTGCAACTTTTCTTATGTTATTCTTCCTCTTTGCTATATAAATTATTAAATTATTTAATTTTATAAAAATGTATTTTTAATTTAGATTAATAATATATTAGAAAATTAATTTCAATTATATTACTTTCATTTACAAAGGCAATATTAGTATTTTCAGTTTTTTTACCCAATGTACTATTTAAAAATGGACAATATAATATTTATATACATCAATTTCAATATCTAGACATTAATCAACAAAAATTTTCAAAGGATTTCACACGATATGTAAATCAAGAATTGATATGTTAATTTTAAAAGAATATTTTACTTTTATTTGTATTTAAATTTTTCTCAAGATATTTATTATGATTTGAATCTTTAATATAATACATTTTTAAGAAATCCTTTTATGAAGATATAACAAAAAATATATTAAAAAATACTTTGATTTAAAAAAAAATACTTTAATAGTTCTTTTCAACTCTTATAACTTTGAGTATACTAATTTAAACTTTAAGAATTCTTCATTTTTAACATCCTCGATTATTATTAAAAAAATTACTTTAATTCAACTACATTATACACAATAGTCAATAATCAAGTACCTTGTTAGAAACTACAAAATTCCATAAGTTAAAGACTTAATTAAATGTTTAATTATTTAGTTACATTAAAATAAATTTGTTATAAAATGTATATTTTCTATTAGGTACATAAATATAAATAAATTCAATAGCAAGAAAAATTAACTCTTATGACAGTGAAATATTTTCTATATCATATTTTAATATTTGAGTCTAAGCAAAAGTGCAATGTTACTAACTATGTATGAAATATATTTTCATAACCATAATTAGAAAAACAATCTAGTGTTTCACATATAATTTAATCTATTTTCTAGATATGTACACATTGAGAACAGTGGAGAAAAATATATATATATTTTCAAGTTTACTTTAGATTACTATATTTAGAATTAATATCATTCAATTTTACTAATACTCACAATAAGCTAATTTAATCAATGTGAGTACATACATACATTATACAAGGCATCTGAAGTTTATAAAGGCAATATATATACTTCAGTATATCAAATAAATACTTCATTAAAGGCACCAAGAATGGTAATGAAAGAAATTTATAAATTATGGTTTCTAAAACTTTGCTTAGCTTCCAAAATGTCAAAGAAAATGTAAGCATTTTAAAGCAACAATTTTCATTAAATATTGCAAGGAAATTTTAAATTAATTATTTTAAAACAATAAATAAGTAGAAATAGAAGCTAATTATTAAATTGACAGTAAAAATATCAGAGTAAGAATTGTTTCAGAGGAAATAAATGACTTTAAGGTTACACAGCATAACATTTTTAGATTAATAGTTAAAAAAATATCTTTAAGGTGAAATAGTGTTGAATAATTACTAAACAGATATAAAACACTGCAACACAATTTAAAGTATATTTATATGAAAAATTAAAGAGCACCTTGCACTTTTATCACATAGTCATCATAAAAGATAAGATTACTATATTAATTTCTACTAAAAAGTATTTTACAAGTAACTCTTCATAGTAAATGGAAACAACAATGAAATAAATTACTGAAATGTTTTGCAAAACACAAAATTGAGCTAATTAGAAATAAGAATAGCCATTTTATCAAAAATATTAAAGAGCAAACAATGCATTTTTGAGTTCTGAGCACTTAACTCAATTGATATCATTCCTTAAATGTAAAGAGATAAGGTATTATCACATAATCACATTTGTTAGAAACATTTAACAAAACATATATTTAAATTAGTAAATACTAATCAACAAAAACTATTTACATTAACAAAAAATAAATATTTGTCAAATCCTTTTTATTTACACTGTTCAATAAAAATTAATATTAAATAAAATTATTCACAAACAATAGGTTCCTAATGTATAAATAAAAATAATAAAGTTCTATAAGCAATAAAATTAAAAACAAAATAGAAAAATTATTTGTTAATAGGAAAAAAGAATTCATCCTTATTAGGTGCTTTTATGTAAATTTATTTTTATTTGAGTATTGGTTCATAATGAAGCAAAAAAATATTTTAAAATTTCTAGATATATAAGTAACTCTAATATATTTTGAAATATTGAAAATATTTTTAAGTAACTCTTAAAAAATACCTATTTAAAGTTAAATGAAGAAGAGATGGAATTTCCTAAAAAAAAGAATCTAATAGCAAACTATATTCACTTTAAAATCCTTGAATGTTTTTAAATGTAAATATGTTTTTAAGTTATTTAAAATAAAATAACTTTATTTCAACATAAAAATTCAAAGAATTTTATATAAATTGCACAAAAATGTTATATATATATATATTTGATACCTATATAGTAAGAAAATTTTATAACTAATAATAGTTAAATTTTAAAAGCATTTTTATTCTATATTCATAATGGATCAAATAAGATTTTATTTTACACATGCACAGTGCTTGACGAAAAAAAAAATTAATAGTTAAATACTTTCGAGAAAAAATTTAATGTGTGAAATATAATTTAGAGTATTTTAGAAATAAAGGAAGTATTTTGCTTAATATAAAAACCTAAGCATTTTATATAAGCAAAGAAAAATATAAATGATACGATAAAATATATTTGAAATCTTTTATCATAGTAAGACAAATATTTTTAGTCCTTTTTTCTTAAGTAAAAATAATTTTTAATAATATTTAATTTAAAAGATTTTATCAATCTTTTAAATTAAATATTATTAAAGCTTCTATAAAAAATTTAAAAAGTAAAAAATTCCCAAAAATTTATTTTTAAATTAAATCTGCCATATGAATTTAAAATTAAGAGATTTTCAATATTTACTATAAATTAAAAAGCTGAATATAAATTTTTTCTTATATTGTGATCATGTTAGCTAACACTAGTATAAATTACCAGATGATATTTATTTATTTGCCCAAACAATTTTGAAATCTCGATAACCGAAACCGTGATTCAAATAATTACATGAGTCAAATTCATTTCAAAAGGGAAAAAAAATTATATCATTTTGAAATTTACTTTAAAAATATAAATATGAAATCATGGAAAAATAAACATGATCTTTCAAGTGAGCTAATATGATTTAAAATGACTAATTAATCTATTCTTTTATTAACTTTGTAACAGAAAGAACATGTAAAAGAAATTAAAACGCAACATTAAGTTTTTATATAATTTTGAAAATTCAGTTTGGAAATATCAGATATTTAACAATAAAAATTAGAACTTTTTTTGTCAAATAAAAGTTTAGAAATAACAATAAAATATTAAAATTGAAAAACACTGAACGATTAGAATGTCTTAAAATGTTTTTGCTATAACACATCTGATTTATATTAACAAATACATGTTTCTTTAGCAATTCTTAATTACATGACATGCTTATTTTGACCAACAAATTTAGAAATTATTTTAAAAAAATATTATAGTTAAAAACCCACTTATGCAGTAAAATAAATACTAAAATCATAATACTACATACACATAAAATACTTTACATATTAAAAGATATTATAAATTTATAATATTCACCATTAAATTAAACTATTAATTACTATATTAAATGCATTTTCTTTAGAAAATAATTTTTATTTTGTAAAAACAAAAATTCATGCATTTTTATTTTTATCTAAAAATAAAATTATTTTTCTATTAATTTAAGTGTCCACTGAACTTCAATATACTAGGTATGTTACTGTTCAATAGAAATGCAGCAACTCCACAAAGTTACATCAAATGGGATTGCAATTTCAAACTTTATGAAAAAAATAATAAATTATTTATTGCAGTCATGAATAATTATTACTGTTTTCATAACACATTTTACAATAACTTGTTTTAAGTTTTGCAAGAAGCATAATCTTAGTATAAGCATTTTAACATATCATTATTATAATTTATGATTATATTTAAATAAATTTCTACATTGTTTTGTCATTTTATTTTTAACCATTATTTTCTAAATTTATCTATTGAATGTCTTTAAAATGTTTAAGCTTTATTTGCAGTTTAAAATTTTTTTTCTTAATGTAGTTAAAAACATTTCAATGAAAATGTTAAGTAGAATAAGGGGTACATTAAAGGCTGCCATTCTCCACACCAATGGCATTTTTTGTATCACTAATGAGGTTTTGTTTATGATGCCTCCATGGCCAGCTTCGTTGCCAGAATCCTTTACACTTATCTTTCTCTAAAGAGTTCAGACCCATTTCATCACTCACAGAATCAGGCATGGGATCAATATTAATAAGAGGAGTTTTGGCTATGCCATTTAACAATGGTTTAACATTGGAATTATTCGATTCTTCTTCTGTATATATTTCAGACCAAACAGGACAGTGCTTGCTGACCATACCACCCCACTTCCAACCATCAGGTATGGCTAAATGACTTAAGCCTTCAGAAACTACTCTACTTCGACCTAAAAGAAATATAATAAATGTACACAAATATTTATGTACACATAAAGAAATGTCAACCTTAAGATAAAGTAATTTACAGGAAAAGTAATTTAATTAAAAGGAACAAATTATATATAAATATATTTACCAGGAATATTTTGCTATTTCATTTAAATGCAGACAAATAAAATTAATAAAAATATAGAATTTTTATTTCTTATTGTAACAAAATGTTAATTGAGTCTATATTTTAACGATTTCTTTATGAATATGTTTTTTTTAAACAAAATGATGAAGTTAACAGAAATTATATATATTTGTTTGCCTTTATTTGTTTCATTTCAGATTTCAATTAATCTCAAATTTAAATGTCTAAGTAGAATAATCAAATAGAGCAATCAATACAAATTTTTGTATTGATAATATTTTTTGCAATAAATTAACAAATATTTTTGTATAATTACTATTTAAACTGCAATACATATGATTACATTAAAATAAAATATTCAAAAGGATAAATATATTAATGCATTTCTTTAAAATTGATACATTTAATTGACATTTCATAACAGATGTTTTGATAACTGAAAGCTGTTATAAGTTATTTAGATGTCTGCTGGATAATGATTTCTAGGTAGACTTTATTATAGATAGTAGGCCATACTTACAAGTTAAAATAAAATTGAAAATTTTTACAATATTCACAGAATTCAGAAAATAATATCTATCCTTAATTGTTTAAACAGTCAGTGAAAGAAACTAAGAGTCCTCATTTACAGAGTATGGTCCAACCACTAAATTATGGTGAGCCATATGTTAAATGTATTTTATATTTACTAATATTAGGCACAATTTTAGATTAATGTCTGGAACCATTGGAAATTTAATTCCAAATCAATTTTCTGTTATAGGATTATCACATGAAATCACTACATTGGTATTTTTAAGACAATTTTAAGACTGGTATATTTATGACAAAGTATAACCAGATGTCATGTAAATATTTAACATTTGCTTTACTATTACCAGTTCTACATTTATAAATTAATGTCAATAATTAAGTAATTATTTATAGATTTGCCAATTTACAGTAACTTTTTAGACAAGGACTGATTTGAAAGAAACCTACAGCTTAAAATGGGTTTTGAATAATTATAAATATTTATAGACAGTTAAGAAATAGAATTTAGGAACAATTAAAATAAAGATACTGAGCATTCAACTGGTAGGTTGTAAATAACTGAGTTATTTTAATTTATCATAGCTTAGAGTAAATTAAAATGTTAGATATTTTTATAACATGTTATTGAAATAAAAGAAAATATTTCTGAAAATAATCGCAAAATAAAACTAAATTAAAAATTGTAGAAAAACAAAGCATTCACAAAATTTACATATGAAGTCCCATTTTCTAAAATTAATTTTTAATACACAAGAACAGAAATATAATAATACTTTCATTTTAAAAGTAAAAATTATAGAAATTCATTTTCACCAAAAGGAATTTTAACTAAAATTAACTTAAATCAAGTGGCTGAAATAAATGAGTTCTTTTCATAGAATAATAAGAAATGCAATAAATAAATAAATAAACTAAATATCAAAAGGGTAAAATTTTTTAAGGATAAAATATGTTTACATTTTTGTCTGACATTATGCAATAAAAGGAAATTATTGGCTAAAAACAGGACAATTTCTCTTGTGCTTTTTGAAAAAAAATATGCTTTTTGTTCAATTTCAACTCTCATCTCATAATATATGAGTCACAAAATATTGTTATAGAAGAATTTCACTCATAATCAATTAGTTATAACGAAAAAAAAAAACTTTATACTCATTTTGATAGTAAAAATTCTTCAGTCTCATGCCTTGTGTTATAACTTTTATTGCAAAATAAAAATCTTGATTATGAAAACAGAGGTACTTAAATTTTCAACAAACGATGAAATAAATTTAATTTAAATTTTTTCACATAAAGTCAGAAAATATAAAAACTTTACATGCAAATAAAGTGAAATTTTTAATAAATTGGAGGAATATTTATACTAAAATTTTAAGTGTGACTTTTTCTGACAATATGTTAAAATATTACAATAATTATAAATCTTTATATAATCAAACAGATCAAGTAAATAATAGTATTCAATTTTATAGATACAAAGTTTGATAATTTTTATGAAAATTATCAAACTTTCTATCTATAAAATAAAATTTTCAATATTGGAAATAAATAAGTATATTTATTTAATACATAGAATTATATAGCTTCTTTTAATAAGTAAAATACAGCATGTTAAAAGAGAATAAATTTTTTTGATAGCTTTTATTCGTTACCAAACATAATTATAATATCAAATATCGTCACTACATATATACAAATATAGAGAGACTATTGAAAAATAGAAAACTTAAGTAAAATTATATAAGTTTTATAGCATTAGCTTTGACAATTATATGCAAATTCATTTAAAAAAATTCTTTGATGCAAGAAAATCAAATGCAAAACACCAAAAGAATATTTCAAAATTCCAAAAATTTTCATCAAAAATTAAGCATTTAGATAATGAAACTTTACCTGTAAAATATTTTCTAACATTTAAACTAGACCAAATATGGCTTTCTTCTTGCCAGTAAGGATTGCTCAAAGAAGCTTCAACAGGAATTAAGCTTGTATAGCCTTGACTGCATAATACTTCAAATACTACAATTAATATTAATTAAAATAGTCAAATAATTTATATAAAAATACTTTCAAATGCAAAATCTAAATTTTAAATTTGCTTTAGTTTAAAAAATGTAAATGAAAAATGTACTTCTTTTTTTTTTTTAAAAAAAAAAAAAAAAAAAAAAAAGATGGAATTTTTTTACAAATTTATAATTTAATTACCTTATATGGTTTTCAAAATGTAAGAGTTTTCCTAGTTTTTAGAGCTGCAGAATTTAGAAATCAAACGAATGATTTTTTTATTAATTTTTTTAATATCCAACCTGAGAAAAGAAATTTTACCAAAATAAGGCCTTAAATAACGAAGTTTATAATTAGATAAAATTTTTAACACTTTTTAATTTTTGTATAACATGATAATAGTTCATTTTTTAATAAAATTTTTCAATTTAAAAAAAGTTATTAAAAATGTATATTATTTGGAATATAAAATAATAAAAATTACATTATTTGAGATGTCCAATTCGGATTATTTTAGCAAAAATGTGATAAACATATTACATGTGGTATGCTGAGAAATATAGATGAAATTTTGAAAAAAATATTTGTAATAATTTAAGGCATAGGTATATAAAATCAATTCTAATATATATAAAAAATTTTATTAGCAAATTCCAAGTTGCAATAGGAAATAATTAAAACTGAAATAATTTAAACTCACTGCGAAAATAATCATGTATTTTTTCTAAATAAGCAATACAAATTATTAAATACAATATGTCTTTCTTAAACCATATGATGTCTGCAATAATATTAATAACAATACTTTGCGTGGTTGAGTGTTTAAAAATATTAAAATATTTTAGTTTACAGAATATTAAGTCTATTGTGGTTTATACTTTTTTATAAATATAAATAGGAAAAAATATTTTACAAAAATAAACTAAAACGAATGGTTAATAAGAAAATAATTTAAAATATTTGTAACTAGGAAAATACAATTTTAGCATAGAAAAAAAAATTGTTATTTTTGATTTGTTTCTTATTCAACAATAACTTTCTTGCATACAAGAGCTAATTAACCAATGACCTACAATTTAAACTGTATTCTGAAGCACTACAAACATTAATGCTCAATCAAATTCACAAACTGTTGAATCAAAGGCTAAAAAGCTAAATGTTCAAAAGAGGGCTTTGTAAAAACTTTGCAGAGAAACAGTTACATAAATGTATTGTTCTTATCTCACAAATAGATATACATAAAAATTATTAAAAATACAATATAACTAATTAACAATTAACAAATCAAATTAAACAATTTTTAGAAACAGTGAAAGTGAGGAACAAAATTTTAACAAGTGAGACATTTGTGATTAAAATGATCTAAAATATTCAATGAGTAAAATTAAATGTGCACATTATTTTCATATATTTTTCAGTGTTTGATAGATTTCTCAATTAAAATCTAGGTACTAAACATATGATCAAAATTAGAAAATCAGGTTGGGATAAAGTTCAATATTCTGTAACAGTGAAACAAAATTAATTCTAATAAGAACAGTTATAGATAAATAAAAGTATTATTAACATAATGTTTCAAATGTTTTTCTTACATGTTTTTAAGCGATTTAAATTCTAAACAAAATTTAAACTATGAGCAATTTTAAAAATTAATCTTAATTATAAAAATAAGAAAGGCATTCATAATACATTTTCACTACAATAAAAATTTTCCCTTAAATGTTTGATTTAAGATAGAGCTTACCTATCAATCTAACATTAAAAAAGCAATCTTTAAATTAGTTTTCAAATTAATTTCTTCTTTTTTTTTTACCCTTTTATATATACATATATCACATTTTAATTTTTACGATTTAGTGTGTTAAATAAGTAATCTTGTAAAAATAAAATATTTTATTTCATTTTCAATAAAATATTTTATTTCATGTCTATTGCTTAATTTTTACTTACCAGTGTGACCTGGTGGTAATATAAAATCTCCTACAAGGAAAACATTCTTCTTTCCTAAAACAACATATTATTATTAAACAAATACAAAAATTATAACTTAATATTTTCAAAATATAAATAATGTCTATTACAAAATATTAAATTGAAACTATAAATGAATATACATTGATAATTTTTGAGAAAAAATACTTTTATTAGTACTAAGGAATTATGATTTGCTTTTATCCCAGTACTTTAAAAATAGGTGCATGCAAAATAGAATATAGAGTCATAAGACTAAAAATTACCTTTAACTTTTTTATATATCACCATAAAATTTAAAAATTTTAATTTCATGATTTGAGCTATAAGTTAATGAAGAACATGGAAGTAGGGTACACATATTGAAGGTGCGAAAATTCTTGATAATTTTTCTTGAAATCAAATTATGCATTCATTTGCACTATGCTATTAATAAAATAAAAAATATACAACTGATTCAAAATAAAACAATATCTTCAACAAGATTTTTAAAATAAAAAATTATTTATAATAAATCTAGAATTTTTATGGAGTAGATTTTTCTGTTGCACTTATGCAAGATTGTAGAAAATTGAACAGGGAATCATTGGTTTTTAAATAATTAACAACACTAACTAAAATTAAGAAAATTTAAGTAAATTTGAAGTATTTACAAATTAAAATAGTTTCAATATAAAAATTGTAATGATACAGTTCCTTCAAAGCAAAGAGAAATTCCTTTTCTAATTCTATTTACAAATCATTAATGCAAAATTGTGAATAATGTAAAATAAATTTCTCATCAGCACTGTTGGCTATTAAAATTGATATACTAAGATAGCAATACACTACACAACTGAAATTTATGACATGATGATGTTGTGATACATAAATGATTAACTTTTCAATTAATTCATGTAAAGTAACTATAATAGTGACACACATCTTGCACTCTAATAGAGAAACTACATAGCAGTTTTCTCACTCACAAATTACATTCCAACATTATTGCCAAGTAAAAAATTGATATATTACATGTAAGAAGGTGAAATACTTACTAGCATATTTCTGATTCAGTGTATATTGGTAGAATGTAATGGTATTGGGAAAGAAGCTTATTTTCTTCTTACACTGATACACAACCAAATAAATCAGGGTGAAGAACTAATTTCTTCTTTCTTTATTCATATTACAAAATTATATTCTTTCAATTTTTCCTCTTTATTTCAGTAAAATTATTGAAAATAATAAAGTTTCTATATTAGGAAAGCCTTAAATCTGAGAAGAAATAAATAATGTACTTATAATTAAATTACTGATTTTCCAGATTGTAATTTTACCACTTAAATCCATTCTTGGTATTTAATTTGAATAAAATATTCTTTGTAGAATTATGATCAACATCCTTCAAAAATTACCTGGTAATTAAAGCTAACTTAATTGCTAGTTAAAATTAAAAAATTTTAAATATTAAAATCATCAACTGGCAAAATAAATATAAATGTAGGGACTTTTCAGAAGAATCTTTTTTCCTCATCATTTTAAGTTCCTGGATAATAGCATGAAATTCTCAAATATGAGCAACATTTTGTGCTTTACACTGGGAAACAGGAAAATTTTGGTTGAGTAAAATCTAAAGAGTAAGCATGGTGATATAAATCATGCTCAGTACAAGAAAAAATTTTTGTTCAACTCACAGTTTGAAACTGAAATTTATATTAATTAACAACTCAATTATGTTAACTAACAACTAAATTATGCAATTTCAATAATAAATTGTACACTCTAGATAATAGGAATTAACACTTAAAACGGATTTTGAAAATAGTGGATAAATGTCATGTAAAATAGATAAGGATGAAATAGATGTGTGGTATTGTTTCAACTATTCATGAGGAAAACTGGATTTTAATTACAAATCCCACTTGGTGTATAAAAGTTTAAATAAATATTCCATCAAATAATAAAAGCAATATCTTTTTATTTATAGTGCTGTTATTATAATTTTACAAAAATATTGGTACATTAAGAATAAATTAAAAGTAAAGGTACAAAAAAAAAAAACGAATTTAACAAAGTAAATGTTATGCTGCTTAATTTTAGATGAGATAAAAATGTTTTTTTCCATTTTAAATTTCAAATATTTATTAAATCACATTATTATACTGAATTCAACAACCTTTACTCATTAACATATTAAATAAATTGGATTATTATGTTAAATGTCTAAAATTTGTAAATATAACTTATTGAACAAATTTGGAACTTTTTTTGAAGAAACAGATCAGAAACTTTTATACAAATAAAAAGTATAAAGAGAATAACTTCTGGCAATCTAGAAATATATATTTGAAAATAAGAACAGAATTTACTTATTTAGTTCTCACAAAATAATTTTAAACCAACAATTCAAGAAACTCCTATAGCAAATTTTTCTGTTGATATGATTAATTTTTGAATTCACATCATTATTAATGTATAAAATATAAAAAAAATATTTATGAAAACACTGCACACGCTTTTGTAAATATCAAATAATATAGAAATATTGCATTGTGTATCTATTATAGAAATAACAAAAAAACTTTGAAAGTATCTCAAAATTTTTCTTTGATACAAAGTGACAAAAAATGTTAATTGTTTTAATTTAAAATTTATTTTATCAAGATTCAATATGTTTTGCTTATTTTTAAGATTTACATTCATTATTTCTAAAAGAGAAGAAATGTTTCTCAAACAAAATTAATTCAACCAAATTGAAAATTGAATTCAAATAATAATCTGAAATTCTTGTTTAAACACATTCTTTAATATCAGATAATTGAAACAAAGCTATCATGATAGGCATTAAACTTTACAAAAAAAAAAAAAATTTGGTAGTGTAACTATACATATCATTACAAAGATGAGGATATAAAATAATTTCATTTAAGCTATTTGCTAAATAATCATTTCAATTTTTAGTACTTTGTTAGAAATAATAACCTTCCTATGCAACTAAAAAAATTGTAATAATATAAGTTTCATAAAATCCCATAATTATTCAGAAAAGTTTTGTAAATTATATTGGTTAATTAAGAAATTCTTCAAAATTTAAATTTAAATATCAAGTATATTTTCCTTTACATAAACATATTAGATTATTTATATATGCTTATGTAAAGGAAAATATGATACATTTATGAAAAAAAAAAAGTCCTTACATTTAAATTTATTTCGCCAATTGATGATATAACTTTAATCAACCTTTAAAATTTTTTAATTTTAACTATCAATTAAGTAAAGGAAAATATGATACTTGATATTTTATGTAATAATATTACAAGAACATATTAGCAGACAACCCTAATATTACATAAACCTTTCCATAAATATTTTAGCACACTGTAGCACATTATTCGCAAAACGTTTTTTTTTTTTTGAGGAAAAGAAAAAAAAAAGTGCTGACTAATTTATAGCAATGTAAAATCCACAGCAAATTTTCGGGCAAATAGTTTATACTGCTAATAATGTCAGTGTCACATAAAATAAAGTATGATTAGAAATATAATAAAATGTGCAGAAAAAAAACATTCATTATGAAAAGTATCTTTCTGAATTATTCTCCTCGCAAATTGTGATAAACAGAGATGAAAGCAAGAAATTGATCAAGAGAAATAATTACAAGAATATTTTTGTGAAACTTAACTATTTGCAGTTTTCAATACCTTTTAAAATGAGATTAGATATATTTAAAAAAAATATTTCTGTTTTGTTAGTAATTAAATAACAGAAAGGGATTATTTTCAACCTGCATATTAAACACCTTTTTTCTTTTGTATAGCACATGCTTTGTTTTTCATCTTACATTAACATGGTTGTCACCATCATTTTATTTACCATCCTATAACTTTTAGTTTAAAATCTACTATGTAAGTCAAAAGTTTTCACTTCCCCAAGACAATAAATGAATTTGAATATTTTCAAAACAAAACAGCTCAGTTCATGACAAAATAAAAAATGATGATAGCCAATTGTAACTGTATGGAACTGAATTCATTCTTGAGCATAATTGAACAAAGCTTAATGTACCAGAAATATATCAGCCGAATTGTGGCGCCATCTGTTATTTACTTATGAAACATAAAAGCATTCTTTATAAAACTTTATTGCAAATTCTTCTGATGGAGAATTTTTCTTAACAGATTATTTTTGGCATTCCATAATACACACAACAAAATGTGGAACTTTTTTACACATAATCGGCAGATTATAAACAAGGAAACCTGGTAATTAAAAGATAAATCTTGATTACCACTCTATAAAATAACACTCAATAAAATAGGATAAGAAATAACCATAGATATAATTCCGTAAGCCAACAATCAAGGTAAAGAAACTTCTGATTTTGTGTTACATAACTGAAGTTAATGTATTCTTAAAGAAACAATACTATGCTGACATAGAAAAAAAAAAAACATTATTCGTAAATTGTGATAAAAAAAAAACTTTATCAAATATTAAACTGATGAAGAGTACATACACAGTTTCCTCATATTAAAATAGTAACTATGAGAAAAGAAATCAAATTTAATTCATAATATTTATTAGAACCAACAACTGTTTACAATCTTTAAACAAATCCATATGCACAGTTGGGACCCACAGTTTAAAGTGAATCTCAAACGACTATAAGCATCCATAACCAACGTAAGATTTACACTTACAAACTTGAAACAAAGGCCAGAGTGCTAACTGTTTAGCTGCCAGTTTGGCAAATATTCATGAGAATCAAATTCTGTATTTCTATGTCTATATGCGACTGTAATACACAGGCTACATTACAAATACACATAGACTAGGAAGAGGTTTGCTTACAAGAAAGAAATTAGATTTCAATTTCATAGTTAAGGAATTACTTTGAAAAATCCACAAACTAAATAATAAAAATGCAAAAATTATAAATAATTTTTTAATTTGAATAGCATATAATTTCTAAAATTTATTAAATATTTAAAATAGCACAAAATAACTTGAATATATATCTAAGTAAATTCTATAAAGTAGACAAACCTTGTATTTTTTCTTTAACTTGCTCTAAAATTGAGGGAAGTAGTTTAGCAACATAAGTTTCAGATATTAAGCTGAATGTAATAACCACAAAATCTAGGTCTTTAACCTACAAAAAAAAAAAAAAAAAATTAAAAGTTATCTCAATGCAATTAATTTCCTTACTATAAATTAATTTAAGCATATTTTAAACATAAGCCCAATGATTAATAAACATACTTTTAATTATTGTTACATTAACTTAACCTTTTAAGATGAAAAGTGTTGTAATGAAAAAATATTCAATATTTTTACATTAAAATTAAAAGAGGAAAAAATGTCTAACACAATTACTGACATTTTTATAATACATGACAGAAATAAACATTATTCTTAATAGATATAAATATATTTAGTTCATACATTTAATGAATTCATACAATTATTGGTGTAATGGATTGCATCTGAGAAATAGTTTGTGCTAAATGTTAAAATAGAAGATATGATAATCAACAATCAACAATTAAATAAAATTTCAAGCATTTGTGACTAGTTAGCTGATTTCAGCTCTTTATTGTCATGCAGAATTTTTTTTTTTAAACAGACATTTTCAAAACAATTAGGTATATAAAGCAATAATAATGCACATACTATATAAATATTGATTAGGATTTTTCTTTGTTTCCCACAATATTTCTTTATTTTCATTGCATAATGATGAAAAATTTAGTACTTTTCAACATGGCTTAAAACGAGTTTTCCTAACAATTAGCATTTTTTTAATGTTTACAAAAGATTTTAAATATAATATTAAACAATGATACTTGAGCAAAAAAACTATTACAAAAACTTCTGAAGCAATTTTATCCAGGTCTATATACTAATTGTCTATACTACCAGGTCTAATAATAATACATACATACATTATTAATAGTATTCCATATATTAATAATGAAAATTAAACTAATGTAATATTCAAAATATTAATACTAACGCAATTTCAAATTGGGAAAAACTCTAAACTACAATAACACACCTGTAAGCAGGAAACAGATATGCTATATCTTGCTATGTTCAACAATGATTAAGATCAGCTATTATTCTTTATTGCTCTCATAAAACATATTTGAAACATTACAAAAAATTGATTTGAGCCATTGGCAACAAAATGTTGACAGTTTAGTCTGATGGAGTTAATATTGAATTCTCCCTTGAACATCATTTGGCAACCTTATCAAGACAGGGGACAACTTTTATCCAGTCCAATATACAGACATTTAATTTGTTTCCTCCTTTTCTAATGATTAAAACTGTAATAAGAAGTTCAATTTTTTTAGAATTAAATATTTTATGCTCATTCTTTGCAAATAGCAATCTTTGTTTCCAATGGATAATTTCTCCTTGGTGTAACAAAACTAATACAAAATAACTTGTTTGATAATTTTAATAGTTTACATAAAAATAATAATAAAACATGAAAATTATTTTATTGTGATGAAAACAAAGGGAAATAAGAAATTAAAAGGGATTAAAAAATTATCAATTTTTCTCCCCAGCAGAAATTAGATTTTTGGAAATTTTGCTGTTAAAAATTGATTTTTATTGCTAAAGGATTTTTTGCATGATTTTTCTGAATCTAATTGTCCTTAAACTTGAAATCTTTTAATACAAAAAAGAACTATATAGCAAAAACTTAATATTTTGTTCATTAATAAAAAATAAATAAATAAATAAATAAAAAAATAAATTACATTAGAAAAACTATTTGTATATACATAAAATAAGCATCTCAATTATTAATACCATTTTTCAAATTTCTAAATTTTGATCATTATTAATTACACATAAAAAAGTAATCAGTATAATTAGCCTTCAAAGTCAAACCTTGTAATTTAATATGTAAATAAGATTTTTGTGATACAAAATAAATAAAAGTGCAACATAAGATAACATTTAAAACAGAAATGTTCTTATAATTCACTATTGTAGATAAATAAAATTATGACAAAATATCTCTTATCTAGAATATACTGAAATTAACTAAACAAATATTTTTTTGAATAATTATGAAACTAGTTTTTAAGGTAAGTATTTATGTGTTACTTAATTAAGTTGACAAATAAAATTGCTGAAATAACAAGTAGTTATTCAAGATTGTACTTTTCACATGTTCCAATTTACATTAAGTATTGTAATTTATATAAATAAGCAAATAGCTGAACATTTTTTTTTTCATAAATTACTGGAAAACGATGTTCACTAGTAAATAAGTATTATAATAGTTATTAATATATAGATTAATCACTATTATTAATATTATAATGTTATAATAGTAATAAATATTATAACAGTTTTTTAGTAATGTTTATTTTAATTAATTATATTGTTTATTTAATATCATTCAGGACATTATTTATGCTCAATTTAAATTTTTTTTTCAATGATATTTTTTTAAAAATGTTTTCCTTAAATTTTTACCTATTGTTGATATTTATCTTAAAGTGATTATTATCCAGTATACTAATAAATTTTTAACTAAAAATTAAATCATTAATACAATTACTTTGAGTTTAATCTACTTCTCTTTTCTATTTCATAATATAATGTTTACAAGTATTTAAAAATATTTGTAAACATTTAATATCAGAAAAATTATGTCATACGAAGAGGTATAATTGAAAAGTTGATTAGTTAGATAGCTTTTTTTTTTTTTTTACTTTATACTCATATTTTGCCAAAATGAACTTATTTGAAGACAGTTTAAAATGAATTCCGAGCTATTATAAGCATTCACAAGACTAAAACTTATTACAATTGCTTGTTTTAATTATGATGTAAGTTTTCTATTTAAATAAATATTTATGATTAAATTTTTTTGTGATGCATCTAAGGTAACCTACTTTAGAAAATAACTGGTGTTTCATGTTTATACATACATATTAAAGAATCATATTTTATCAATTGGACTATGACTTAAAGCATATAAGAGGTATCTTTAACATAAATACACCTATCCCCTGATTTACATGGTACTCAGTTTACACGATTTCACTTTTACACGGTTTTTAAATTTGCACCCGCCCAGAACGAGAAGATCCGGGATAGTTGACAAACGTGGTGAGCCCGTGCCAAAATCTTGGCACGCTAAAAGCAGATATTTTAGAACTAATGGAGGACAAAGAACTAGATGAGTATGATTTAGAAGACATGGTTAATAAAACAAATGATCATGGCAGTGATCCCGATGAAGAAGAGTCTGAACCAGTTGCATTCACAGCAAAAAACTTCCATGAATTACTTGAATTAGGGCGAAAATTGGGTAATCATTTTCTACAAAATGACCCGAGTGTTGAACGAGCTCTCCTATTTCAGCGAGATATTAATAAACGCTTAACTCAATATGAGGTCTATAATGATTTGATCAAAAACGAAACACAATTGTTAATTACGGATTTCACTACCAAGGTTTGCCCATCTGAAGTTGTTTCTAATTCATCTAACATCGAACTTAATCGCATCAACCACTATCGAGTGATGAAAATAATATCATACCAATCAGGAATAAAAGATTAAGAGTCTACGAAAGTGATAACAGTAACTAAATTTCTGGTTAAATTTTTTAATTTATATTTCTCGTTTCTATATGTCAATGAATTACATACATATACCTTTATATTTTTGTTATTTTATAAATAGACAGTTATTTTTATGTTTTTAAGATATATTTAGTTTTATTTTACGTTGAAATAAATGACTGAATTAAGCACATTTTAGTTTGTTTTCGATTTACACGGTTTTACATATAAGAATCCACGATTTCGATTTACACGGTTTTCTAAGGAACCTATCTTCAGTGTAAATCGGGGGATAGGTGTAATGCACATTATATATAGCACAGTTTAGCTCATTAATTAAATGTTTTATTCCTTTAAAAATTATAAAATTACTTTGAAACTTCCAAAGAAAGGCTGACAAGTCACAGTTAAACCCATCATTTTCTCTGGAGGTATATACAAAACAGCAGAATCTTGTAGTTGCAAGCCATGACTTGTATCATACAGGAATCCACTTACAAATGGCTATAAGATATTAATGAATAAAAAGATTACCATTGAACAATAAGTGTTTCGTTCACATTTTTAAAAATAGGCAGTTTAATTTAATTTCTTTGAAACAGTAAATTTCTAAATATTTCTTAACATTCATATATAATCATAAATAAGCTATATAATCATGCAATGATTTGCAAAATCATAAAAAATAAAAACTTAAATACCAAAATATTAATTGTTTACAATTAATATATATAACTAAATAAATATTTGCAATATAATCAAAGGTAATACATTGAAATAAATTTTCTATAGCATTAGAACTTACAGAAAATAAAGTTGTTCAAAGCATCAATAAACACACACATGCAAGTTTGAAATAAAAGTTTCATTATACGAAATATTTTAAGTACTTGTAGAATGTGAATTTAACAATACAATTTTTAAGATTGCAACACTAAGATATCAGAAAGTTACTTACATGAAGTATTCTTTATTTCCTTCTATTTGTACTTACAGCTGAAGCTGTATAGTAAAGGAAATAGCTCAGATAATTATATTACTTTTTAATGAATTGTTTGTAATGCCTTGACACAAATTTCTTTAATATTTATTTAAAATGCAAATATAAACTCACATTCAATAACATATGAACATTAATCAAATAAAAGTTAGAAAGTTAAATAATTAAAATGCAACAAAAATCACAATCTTATCATATATACCTTACTTACAAGGTCATAGTTATGTATATAAATATAGATATACAGTTATAAAGCAAAAATTATCAACAAGAGAAATTTCTAAAATCTTATTAAGTTATTATTTTTTGTATAAGTCTAATAATAATAAGTATGATGCAACTGAATAAGACTATTTAGATCAATGCAATGAAACTTCTTTCTCAACAGGATTCCATGAGGCTCTTGTGAAATTTATTTTGCTTCCTATTACAGATGATAAAGAACTTATAAAGTTGCAGACTTTTACAAAAAGCTTAAAGTATAATTGGTTTTAAATTTAAATTGAAAAAGAAATCAGACTATATATAAAACAAACGGTATGAAATTCCATAATCAAGTCATACTACTTACAATTTATTGAGCAAACAAAATTATCTAAAAAATTGTGAAAAATCTGAGCACTTGAAATGAGGAATATTATTTGTTTACAGTATAAAAAAATAAAAATAAAAAAAAGTTTATACTAAAACGCACTAACCAATTGTTTATTCAATGATTCAAATAAACAATGGCTCTAATAATATATTTAAATAATGTTCCCAATTAAGGATATCTGTATATATCTATTTAACATTTTGTAAAAATATTACAGCTGTCTCTCAATATCCCAATGCTATTAGAACATTCTAATTTAATATTTTAATAAAAAAAAAATTCTCCTTAATTCAAAATACAATTCACTTATCTCATGATAAGCTTACCTTATCATGAGTTTCAAACTGACTAAGAGTTTGCATAGTCTTATTTTAATGTTCGTAATCCAGAAAAGTGAATTTTCAAAGAATTATCATATGGAATCTTAAGAATAATTTTAATAAACCTTAAAAATCAGATTCAATTTGCATTACATATCAATAAATATTGCCATTAAGAAAAGAGAATATTGTGTAATTAAAAGTGCATTTCATATTCAGAGTAAAATCAAATATTTTATACATAATGAATCCTAAAGAGGAAGTTAATTTAACAATTATCAATAACTTAATTCTAAATGAAATAAAAGAATGAACAAGTTTTCATCTTAACGTCTAAGCCATTTTTTTACTTTATCCTTACATAGATTCCCAATGATCAATTTAAGCATTGATATACAACATTTCTGATTAAATATTATTTTTATAAAGTTACCTGATGATTTCAAGGTATTAAAAATTTGAATTTGCTATAAGAACAAATACTATTGGCATGAAAAAAAAATTATATTCTAAAGAAAATTATTTACTTTCTTAAGAATATTCTCACTGTTGTTACTAGATGAAGGAGGAACTAAGCTATGCCATTTCCCTCTGTCTCCTTTCCAACTTTGTACAGAATATAATTTTGGTTCATTTAGTTCAGAAGCAATCTATTAAAAAAATATAAATTTTGATTATTTCCTTGAATTATAATTTAATAGGTTACAGAATGTTTATGGTTTGGAATTTTTTTTAGAATACTTAAAACTTTATTTAATTCAAAGACTTGATACCAAATAAAATACACTGAACTACATATTAAGAATTATACTTGCATAATAATTGTGTATATATATAAATATATATCAATGTATTTAGATAAGATATTTATGTATCAAGATAGATAAGTAAGTAGATATAGATTAGAGAAAAATTATTTTTTTAAATAATGAATTCAAATGTAGTAATATCAATAGATTGAAATTAAACAAAAGTAGCATGCATAGTTAAATATTCTTGAAATTATCATTAAGTAAAAGAATTTTCAATGTCAAAGTTAAAAATATTTCTACACAGACAAAATAAATAAATGATTTTACAGTGCTATTCATATATAAATAAAGAATTTCTTTGGCAACATTTAGTCAAACTTGTAAGTAGTTATATTACACTGCATAATGCATTTAGAAAAATTTAATTAAGAAAATTGTTTAAACAAAAAGTAATATTAAAAAATGAAAAATTATTTCAATTGGAAAAATCAAAACTATAATTTACAAAAGTCATTAACAAATTAAATCTTAACAGAAATATGTATATTTTTTCCTCAATTAGTAATAGGAGCAAAAAGAAAAATCTCTTGAAACTATTTAAAACAGTGAGCAAAACTAAGAAAATCTATCTCTTTACAATCAAAAAGGATTCTGAAGCAACTATCAAAAAGGATTCCTTAACTTAATTTTTTCAAACAAGTTTACAAGCTTTTTTAGAGAAAACTTTTTCATTTTGTTTACATCCTTTACATAAGAAGAATAAATTGTAATAACATCAAAAAGAGATTTAGAAAGAATGTTAAAAGTGTTTTCCAATAGTTTTTATGTAGCTTACACAATTATTAAACTATTATTCAAAAATGCAAATTGTTTAACCAAGATTTCATGCATTTTTTAAGAAAAAAATTTAAAGTTTTGGATTACAATTTTTAGGCAAAAATTTTAGTACATTTTTGCTTAATATTCTGCTTTTTATAATGTGCAGAATTTTAACTTTGAGATCTAATTTTTTTATGACCTTAATTCATTATTTAGCACCAATATTAAAAAAAAAGTTATATTAAAGCAAATTTCTCACAGCCAAAGGATAACGTTACTCAAGTACATTCATATAAAAATTATATACATTTACAAACACACCAATATGAAACCTCTAAACATCATTTATGAATGTTTTATAAAGCTTAAATATTCTACCATATTTGATAATGTGAAACAAGCAATCTAACAGACAAAGAATGTAAAATTTGAATATCTATTTAATTTATGCTTATTGATACAACATTTTATAGTGAATTATAGTATATTCATATATCACAAAAGTGAAAACCAGAAAAGCTCTCAAAAAAACATCCTGACAATTGTGCATGCTGAAACCATAAGGCCCTTTTTAATATCACTCATTATTCAACAAGGATAAGATCCAAATCAGAACTTTCTATTCCTAAGAGTATGGTCCTACAACTAGACCACAGTGAGAACAGTTATGAAATATTTGAAAAAAAACTCATTTTCATAACATTATGATATTTGGCATATTAGAAAAACTAAAATGCGATTTAAAAAAAAGAATTTACAGCCTATTACGTATAATTACTATCACAAAACATGAAAATAGCATTACACTAATTTAGGACACTAAAATAGTATGTCATGATTAAATATTTATTTCAAAAGGTCTTTTAAATAATTAGCAGTTTCCATAAAATACTTTAGAGTTACCATTTTTTAAAAAGTTTGGTATTAAAAACAAAGCAGAGTTTTATTTATAAAATAAAAAGCTTTTATTTTTAATGAATATAGAAAAAACCTTCAAGCCACCATGAATTGTTCAAAATTGTAAATAGATACATTTACCAAAGTAATAAAAATTTCTGAAATAATATACAAAAATTTATGACAATACATTAAACATATGTAACATTAACTTATAAAATATATCACAAACCTAAAAAAAATCTCATTATGTTTAAAACATAATAGTCAAAAGTTATAATTCAATAACAGTTAAATAGTCAAATTTTTAAAAAATATTAAGAATAAAAAAAATTTCATACATTGATATCATATGGAAAAAATATATATGTATCAAAGAAAATTTTACAACAAAACTAAATTTACTTACAATTGAGGAAAATTTATCAACAAATAACAATCAAAAAATTATATGAAATGTATTATGAAAATTTGTAACAAAAGTGTCAACATTTTTGCAACCATAAGCATTAACAAAATTAAAATAGGGGAGTATACTGTGATGTTAATAAAAACTTGATCACTTAAACAAAGTGGAATCTTAAAAGTGATTAAAATAAGGAAAATTATTAAAATGTCTATATACATCCATAGCATACTGATCAGAAAAAAGCATAAATTTTTTTTAAAATTTAATTTGGATTCAGATTTCTATGAATCAGATATTTCAAATGTTTAACCTATCTTTGTTTTGTAGGTAAATTTTAACTTACTTTTTGTAGTGAATTCTTTTAATAAAAATATTTCTTAATTAACTTTTGGTTAACTTTATGTAGTTTTAGTGTTTACATCCTCATTAATTAAATAAATTAATAAATTACAAAACGTATGCCTTTTATTCACAAAATTAAAAAAAACTTCAGTTATAATTTAAAATTATATTAATTTTTTCCTATGATTGTTAATATGAATCATGAAAAATTTTAATCATTTTAAGCAATTAAAATTTCCATTAATTTTATGAGTAAAAGGCATAAGTTTTTTAAATATTAAATATTGATCAAATTACAAAATTTAACAAACAGAGCTAGCAAGAGTTCAGAATAATATTACATGTTTTTTTCTTTTGTATTATTCCAAGATAAAATATTAACACCAACTTTATAGATTCCTGATTTATATGTTCTAAGTGTTTCACAATGTTTTTCATTAATGTACCCTTATTACATACAATTTAATCATTTTTAAATGAAAAATTATGTCAGTAAAATATGTTTCCTGCAAAAGTACAATTTGTAAAAATTGTTGAATTTTTTTTTCAGAAGTATGCAAATTTAATGTCATGTTAAAGGCTTTTTGCACAGAAGAAGTAAATGCAAGATTAACATAATTAAAAATTTTCCCACTTACTAATACTACTTTGAAAATATTCCCAGCACACAAATAAAGAAAACAAACAACATTTACTTAATATTTTCCCTGAATTATATAAAATGTACTGAAATTATAAATGTAATAATAGTTGAATTAAAACTTAAAAAATATACATTTCACATACACAATTGGAAAAAGAAAAAGTTTACAAAATAATAATTTTTAACTACTTATATAGTTCTTCTTACCAATGATAAAGCTTCTCGAGAGGCAATTTCTTGAACAGCAAGAAGGTTAATTCTAAAAAAATAATAATGAATAAGTATTTTTTCTTGAAAAAATACATGAACGTATGATAGAAATTGAATTTACTAAGAATATAAAATGAAGGTTTGAGAGACTTTCAAGCACACATATTTTTACATTTAAATAAAAAAGTAAAGTGTATTGATTATTTTTTACAGATAAGTACAAACAATTAAAAATTAGATTTATTTATTGAAGGAATAAAAGTATTACTCTCTCTCTCAAATGGAAATTAAAGGCTACAAGGAAAATGACTGAGAATTAAGGTGGAAAAATCAAGCCTTAAATCTTGATTTTGTAAAAAAAATAGATAATTTATAAACAAATCTTGAGAAAGGAATAAATATTTTAATGTAAATTTTTAAAGTTTTGAGAATTAATTATTCTCTTTCATTCAAAATAAACTTAAATCTTGAAAAAGAAAATCAACATTTTAGTTTAAATTCTTTTTTCAAAATTTAGAGAGGGTGAATAAAGACAAAAATATAATTTCCATAATTACAGTTCCGTGTAAAAAGAAAAAAAATTTTTTTTTAATTAATTATAACTATATAAACAGAAATTTTCTCTGTATTCAATTTTTACAGCAACATAATAACCCTTAATAAATAGTCATAAAAATAAGTATCATTTCAATAAAATTATTTAATAAAATTTTAACATTAACACAGAGAGGAAATAAGTAGTTTTTAATTGAAAAATTGTGGATTTTAGGTACAAAGCTAGTAATTGATAATTTTAAATATAAAATATTTTAATTCCAAATATAGGCTCACATTTGCATTGGTCTCATTTCATAACTGAACACATTAATTTGCAGTAATGAGTACAGAATAGTAGAATTTAACATAACAGTATGTCAGCAATTTTCACTAATATTATTAAATATATATTATTTAGTCATTTTGCTTTTTTTTTTAAATTTAATATATGAATAATCAGTATGTGCTGCTTCAAATAATAGATTTGCAAATGAATGTTATATATTCTATTTTTAACAATATTTAATTATTGTTTTTTATTTCAATTAAATTAATTCAATTAAATTTAGATAACTGATGCTTTAATTTATATGCACCTATATAAAAATTTATACATTTATATAGCTATAAGTGTTACATTTCTTAATCTATAATCTAAATAAGAAGTAAAATATACAATGAACTGAATATTGTATAGAATATAATATTTTTTGTATAGAAATTATTTGAATGTATTCAAACTTTAAAGGCTCTTTTATTTTACTAAAAAAAGTAAAATGGAAAAAAAAAATTCCAGTATTTTTAATAGCAAGATAATTAATTTTACATCCATCATGTTCCTTTTACAACACCACTAGGACAGAATTTAAAAGCAAGTATTTTATACATATTTCAGTAATTGATAAATATAAATAAAAATAAAGCTAATATGGCCTTGTAAAACCATAAAGAGCTGCAATTAGAATCAAAATATTAAACTTATGAAAAGATTTTTTTATGTAATTATATTCTGAGAAATAGTAAAGAAAGAGTATCTAGAAAAAATTTCAGATGATAAGGTCTTCCTTTTTGAATATTGTTAGATATTTTTCAGAGTTGAAAAAAAAAATTTGTATTTCAGTAACAAATGAACTAGATATGACTATAAATAAAAATTCAGCATTATATAGCATGAATAAGTTAATGTTTTGATATAAAGGGTGTTTACTTTAAAAATATGTGACACATCAAAGAGTGAGTATACTCAAGATGCTATCAAAACAATAGAACTGTATTAAAACCAATTCTTTTCAATTAATTTTCACAAAAGAAATTATAGTATTCAAATTTTATATAAATACATTAGATAATTATTACAAACTGAATTAGTCAATGTAGGTAAACAAAAATGTTATTTAAATAATTATATTATAATATATATATATATATATATATATATATATATATATATATATATATATGATAAATTGAGAAAATTTTATTTTTAATTTAAAATTAAATAAGAAAACTGAAATACACATTTGAGAAGGCAAGAGAAAGGAAAGGAGTTAAAATTCATTGTTTAAGCATTAAATTATTGTTAAATATTTTAAATGAATCAATCTAATGTACATAAAACTTTTTAAAAAATGTAAATTTTTTATTGTAGAATAAAAGAGTAAAAAATTTACAAAAATAAAAGTGCATTCTTCAAAGAGCAGGCAAGATATAATCAGAACTGCAAGTTCTTTCTTGTGAATAATACTGTAGAAGAAATCAAATGAGAAACTGACATGGAAGGCCTGAATGAACACAGAAATATTTTTAGAAAAAAAAAAGGCAAATCTGCAACTTATAAACTGATAAAATTAGTGGTTTTATTAAAAGGACTTAGTATTTGGCTGATTACTGCACACAGATAAAATAATAAAAGAAATATTTTAAAACAGACATTTTTCCTAGATTCTATGCATTAATGAGTTTGAAAACCACTTCTATGCTATATAAAATGTAAGTGGTTTTAACAGAAATAAATGGTAAAAGATACTTATTTTTTAAAAATTTTACTTTTCTAAAAAAATACTTCAAGGAGCAGTAAAATAATAAGTATCAAATAGTTAAAACTACAATTTGCTGGAATTAAGTATATATATATATATATATTATTAAACTGAAAAAATATACTTTTTTGCTTAAGTAAAATTAATTACAATAGTAATTAGGATTGCAGCTTATCTGTTAATAGAAAGGTAAAGTGCCATTGGAAACAATTTATTGAATGATCATTGCTTTAATATTTAATTTTAGTTTTTTAAAGATGTTACAATTGATATTGGATAAAAAAAATCAAATCTGAAAAAGAATGTGCTTCAGACTTTTAGTGATTTCAACAAAATGAGAATACAAATTGCAGTTAAAAAGTTAAAAATTAAACCATCTAATCAAAGTTAAATAATATATGATAACAAAAAATTGAGTATATGATATAAAGCAGTAGATGGTAAAAGTAAAACTTATAATTAATTGCTTTAAAGTGGAAACATTTATCTTGATCTAATTCACACATATTATCAAATTGCGATGGGGGCAAGATTATAAATTCATAGTTTGATTTCTATAACAAACTTCTGTAAAATATGTGCTAATAACTGCTATTTTAATTTCTTTTGATGGGAGAACTAATTTTAAATAAAAGGAAATTTTATTTCCCTTCTGACTTGGTCAATGTAGAACAATTTTATGTTGCATATACTAATCCTTTAATATTCATTTACTCCATAAATGTATATTATAATTTAAGTTGATAAATCTAGAGAAAAAAATTTAAAATAGTGTTCTTTCGGAATTTTTTTAAACTTAGTATTAACTTAAATAAATCAATGTTTTACTTCATTTATATGTGTAGTTTATTTTTAAACTGTTTATTAAATTATTAGTGACGTTCAATTGGAATAACATCCTACTTAATTAGTTACAATTATGTTTGGTAAAATTTTGCTTCAGTGCACATTTGAAGATTTTATCAGTACACCACTTACCTCAAATGCACACCATTAATTTATTATTTCAAGTTTATCAGTCTATATAATATCTAGCTTCTAAATTTTCACCAAAAAATCAACTTTGAATGATTCTCACTTGTCTATGGTAAGACAAAGATAAATAATAATTTTTGTTTTTATAAGGATTTAATACTTTTGCAACATTAGAAACATGCTTGTGACATCAGAATACAATGAAGTAAATTGGTCTGTCAATTTTATAATTTAAAATTGCAGTTTAGGGGATACCCTATTCTGTAATGATAAACATCTATTTAAAAAATGAAACTGCTATAAAAAGCATAAACTATAAGTATTAAAAGAAAAATTAACTAAGAAAAATTTAATATATCATACCAAATAAAAAGGTACTTGAAAAGCAGCGAAATCAATGCACACTTCTATTCTTTGGCAAAATATTGGAAATGAATTATACTGACTTGATCCGTTTCTATATTCTTCATGCATTACTTTTTGATTAAATTAGAAGATAATTTAACAAAGCTTTCAAACATGTGTAATTGTATCTAATTAAAATATTTTATTTCTGGAAAATTTTTAGCATAATTCAGAAAACTTTAAATCACAATGAAAACATTTGATAATACTTTCCCATTATTTTTGTGAGATTGTTAAATATCAATACATAAATAAATTAAATATGTAAATTAATAATTATATCAATGAGAAATTGTAATCATTCAAGTTTTTATTAGAAGTGTATTTTAAGCATTTAGAATGCAAACAATTTGTTGAACTATTTATATCAAAATATGTTTAAAAAGAAGTCATACCATGCAAAGTACTTAAAAAGAAAACTAATATTATTCTAAGAATAAAATGCAGCAACATTATGGGAGCTAAATTAAAAATTTTTAGTGGTAGCTGTTTCAAATTTGTGGTAATAATATTTATTATGCATCTTGTATAATACAAAATGGTAGGAAAAATTTGTAGACCAATAAATTTGAGTAATGTTAGATTAAAAAATAATTTTTCTAACATAATTTTAAATGAGTAAATAAATTTTTCCATTTTTAATAAAATTAACTACACTGCTACATTTAAATATTTAGTATATCCAGTGGGAATTTTCAAAATTTAAACACTTTTTCATTACATAAATCTATTAAATAATTAGATACAATTAACTAATATATATATTTACAAAATTATAAGCAATCTATAACACAAATACATATAAATGAATCTTATATATCAACAAATTACATTTAAAATAATTCATGAAATTATAATGTTTTAAAAACAAACATAAAAAAGAAATTAAAAATTTGAGAGCATATTGTAATAATAAAAAGTGCATAAAATTTATATTAATAAGTTATAAATACATGAGAAATTTATAATTGTATTAAGAAATTAAAAGTTAATTTCTTTTTACTAATACTATTTTACTCACCCATTTTCTAAAATAGTTCTACAAATAACTTCTTGGACACCAGGGTTTCTGGCTTTTTGCACAACAAAATCTTGCAAATTCCAAGATCCTAACCTTAAAACTTGTCTATCTAAATAATTACAATTAAAAGTTTCATTAATAGGAGGCCTTGTGACAAGAGAAGAGACTAGTTCATAAAAATCTTTTGTACTAGGATCACAGGAACGTGATTTTTCCAGCCCACTAGGAGCTGAATTTGTTCTACGATGTCCAATGAGACGTCTACCATATACACAATTCTGTGACATTTTACTGTGCAAAGATGATGAACTATTTACAGAGGAATCTACAGTGAGATGCATTTTAACAATTGCTAATCTATCAGGAGGTAACCCTTTCACTTTGGCAAGATCTTCAATTGTTTTAAATGGACCTTTACGATCTCGATAATGTACTATGTTAGCTGCCATCTCTTGAGTCATACGACACACACTCATCAACTGAAAGAC
Organism: Latrodectus geometricus; assembly: GCA_026290005.1. NCBI lineage: Eukaryota > Metazoa > Arthropoda > Arachnida > Araneae > Theridiidae > Latrodectus > Latrodectus geometricus. The sequence goes on along the minus strand of JAPDSC010086023.1, from coordinate 80,806 downwards.
ATTTGCAGTATTTACATTTACCATTTTTGACGGTGAAGCACGAACACCATTTTCATTTATTTGCAATGATTCAAGAGATTGAGTAAGAGAAGAATTGAAACTTCCATTGCCTTTTCGACGTCCTCCTACAGAAATTTCAGTTCTGAATTGTTCTAGTTTAGTTGCACCTACACCAGACACCAACGCTAAATCTTCTACTTTCTTGAAACCACCTATTCTTTGGCGATACTCAATGATATTCTCTGCAATCAAACGATTAATGCCTGGTAAGGTCATTAGTTGTTCTTCTGTAGCACAATTTATATTTAGTAGATCCCATCTCAGATCTGAGTCTAAGACATGAAAAGTGGCACTTAGATTACCGTTTTTGGAACGGTAAAAACGCTTAGTAGATCCTTCACGCATTAGGGCTAATTTTTTATTAGGCACACTTATGCACTGTCCCATGTTCAACAGCCAAAACTAAAATTATGTCGTGACCATTAGTGGAAGCATCTCCCACCCTAAAATAAAAGTAAATACAATTTACCATTTGATTACAATACATGTAATATTTAGAAAGTATATAATCATTACAATTTTTTTATCATTTAATTTTAATGTGATTATATTCTATTTATATTCTTTTAAATACACAATGCACAATATATTACTTCAAATATCTTTGCAAATGAATTGTATTACAAACAGCAATTATTAAATTAACTAAAACACTGTTTTCATATTTAGATAACCAAGTGTTCCTAAATACAATCAATAAAAACATTTATTACATCTGATATGATACAACCTTAAACTTTTGTAATATTTTAAGCATTTATCAAATGACAAATCTGATTAAAAAATAGGTTTAAGGAATTTATAGTTATAATATCATCTTTTTTCAGATAAGATAATGATATAATAACAACCTAAAATTTTTTAATTAATTATTTTGAGTCAAATTTTTAAGAAATAAAAAATATTATTTTTAATATGTATTTGTAAAGTAAAAACAAGTTTTCCCCAACAAATAATATGCACAAGTTATAAAGGTAAGAACAAGGATTTAAGAAACTTAAAAATATTTAAATTAAATAAATGTATGGGCAAAATTTGAAAAAAGTCATTCATCAAGTCAACAAGAATTCAAAACACACAGGAAAAGATATTCAAGAATAAATACAAAATTCAATAATACTATATTAACTTATAATAAATACAAAACTGAAGAGCAAAGACATGTAAAAGAGCAATAATACTTCACTTTGAATAATGTCTGATTAATCACCATACAAATCTGATATAAAAATTTTTTAACAAATTATTATGCAATTTTTTTTTATTAACAAACAATGGTCTTGAACAACTTTTAACTTTTTAATAGATAAACATTGTTTCGATCCATAACACACGTACAATTAAAATAGTTGAAATTTTAAAATGTGACTTTAGGCATTAATGTTTTTTTCAAAATAACAGAAAAAATCTTTAAAATAATTTACTTTTCACTTCATCAAATTTGATGAAGAAAAAATTAGATTTGAAATAATTAAACTATAAAGATACCGGACGTTTACGTCAGTACTATTCAATACAAAGAAAAATTAAAATTTTAGAATACTTAACGAGTAAATTGATCATTTCGAAATAACTATATAAGCAATTAGTTGAAAGTTTCTATATTGTATACTGCAATATTATATTAAAAACAAAGATAAATAACGGAAGTTTCCACAATACCTGTAATGATTAATGTATAACCTTCTCGATGTGAAATGACTAGACGCATTTTGCATAAAAGATATAGGAAAAATGAGCGATAACTATCGAATGATTTGGAAGCTTAAAATTCAAGGCACATTCGGTGACAACTGCGTTTACTTTCCAGAGAAAATCAAAGGCTTGAATAGAACATTCGCTAAAAACACTTGTTTCTTCCCCCTTGTTTCGCTTTTAACAGCGTTATCCAATCTCAACCCTCTGCAGCAGACAGCTCAAGCTTGAAAACAATATAATAAAAACAATTCTTCCTTTGACCCTTAAATGCAAATACCGCCATCTAGTGAGGAGAAAAGGCAGATTTCTTTTATTATTCTTTTACTGTTGGGAAGAGACGCCTTAGTCTTCACTTGATCCAGAATTTGAATAAGAATGACACATTTAATTTTAAGTATTATTCATCGTACACAAAATTAACTAAAACAAAGAGATATGATGTCAGTGCTGTAAGTATGCGCGTAATGCGTAAACTGTAGATCATAATTATGTTTTCCATTAAAATGTGATAAAATTAACTAATAATCTGAATTAGTTAACGATTCGGGAAAATGAAAGAAAAAATAAGTAAGATTAAAGACATTTTTATCCCTGAAATAACCGCTATACTTAAAGATTTGTTTCAACGAACTTCTATTTAAAAAAAATTGTTTTTATGAATTTAAGATAACTTTTAATTGGTCCAGTCTTTCAAGCCGAAGTTGACATTTTATACAAAGGCAGAAATCAAAGTTCCAACTATTGTTCGTAGTTTTTCCGTCTAAATTGTCGTAATAAATCTTTTATTAAAAAACATCATCATCTAATTTATGCATACAAATTTCTTATTTTAAACCATAAAAAGGAATGGCAGCCTTACGTGAGCAGACATATATCAGATAGAAATGATTTAGTAGATCAAACTAACATTAACTTACTTTAATTTCTAATGTTTTGAAAAAAAAGGAAGCAAAATATTGTTTTAAAAGTAATTAAAATTTTTTCTATTTTATTGTCTGATATGTTAATAAAAATAGAAAATCATTGTTGCAGAATTCGCTTATTACGTAATGTATCAGGTTCATTTCTTTGGATTCAAAGCTGCAGAGTATCTTAACTTTTTCTTAACACATATGAGGTACATATATTTTTTATAATCACGTTAAGAGCACTTTTGTGTGTAAAGCACATTTGATATGCTGAAAAAAAAAGGGTTACCATATATAATATTTGCTATTAATTTGTATGTTTTTTTCTAGTAAATAAACATCATGAACCCTATGACTAGACTGCTTTGTCTTTAAAAAAAAAAAAAAAAAAAGGATTACATTCGTCTTCAATATCAAATCGGATTAAACGTCAGAGCTATGAATAGAACGTTATTGAGTTAGAAAATAGAACAAGGCTCACAATTTTAAAGACTCATTCTTCTCAAAGGGATTTCAAAGTCTATTTCCAGTTTAATTTCAAGCCTTAATGAGCCACTTGACCTTTGCTAAAATATGAAAGTAACATTCATTCCTAGTATATAGTAAGGTAAAAAAAAATATATCTACTATCTGACAGCTAATTATTCTTCCTGTCACAGTTACTGAAATCATTTCTACAATTTCTCTTCGAAAAATTTTAATTGAATTAAAGACACACGTGCATGGATATATATTATATTTTGTTTTTAATATTTTGCGAAGCTTCGCTTTTTCTTGAATAATTATAGTTTAAAATATTACTTTTGCATTTAAGGAGGTATTGAAGCAATCCTGTGGGTAAACGATTCGCAATCGTGCCTAAAAAAAAAGTCTGCGGTTTAATTTCATGAGGGCCAGATTTACGACATTCTTCATCGAACTACGTTTGAGCTAAATACGATAGAATTAAAGAATCATTCTTTTTATATTTCTCCACATCGCACATAAATATCAAAAGTAAAGGTAATTCACCATTGATAAATAACGGATAGACATGAAATACTTTGTTATCGTCAATAAGATACAACCACGTCTAACCTTGATATTGTACAAAATCTGACATGGATAGTAGTATACCTTTGTATCGATATTAACAGTAATGAATTGGTGTCCCCACTGATCCTATGGAGCTCTGATGGGTCAGTGTGCTAGCCCAAAAATCTCTCTCACTTTACCTTGACTGAATATTACATATTTTAGGGTTTTAATTGTGTGAATAACAACTGATCTCGTTCAATTATTACACAAGTCTATCATGTAATTTTATTGCGACATAAGTTTACCGTGGCTTATAAGCAAAAGAGGATTTACCGAGGTTTAATAATAGACCATAACATTTTGTAAGTAATGTTTTTAGGTTCCATTCCCGCGACTGTTAAGCGCTGAAAGATAGGTTCCTGAATTTATCACAGTAGATACTTGAGATTTATTCGGTTTCCTCCTACTAATGATTAAATATGAGTTTTGTATACTATCTAAGCTTACTACTGATTTAAACTAATTGATTACCTATTATGATGAGTCCTATTTACTCAACAAAGTGGCTTAGTGGTGAGACCACTAATATTAAAAATTGAAAATCTCAAATAAATAATAAGCAAAAATTATTTTTTGCGTGTTTTTATTTTTTACCAGCGTTACTGAGGAAATTGGGGATTAGGAGTTTTCTAGATTTTATCACTTGCGATACGTAGACACAATCTATTATCATCTGTGAAACGTTTTCTTCGAAAGCAATCAATTGATAAGGATTTCACAATAGGTTCGATTTTTTGTAAAATTATCCATTACAAATTTGTCTGACACCGCATAGCGATTGATCTAACAGTTGTAAACTATTGTAAGACATTCAAATGACTACTATTTTCATCTAGACAGAGATCCATTTTCACACGATTGACTGTATTTACTCCAAGAGAAAAAAACCAGAAAAATTTCAAACATTTATATCGATAATGTGGATACAGAATTTGCCATCCGTCATTTATTAGTATCTGGTTTTGCATCTGGGATTTTTCCACTATGAAAATGCGTCCATTTTAGCAAAACGTATCTGACACCTTAAAATCTGAAGTCTGTTGAAAGAAATTCTAGAAGGAGTTTTCATAGCAAAATGAACGATATTTATATGTCGCACAAGAGAAAATCCTAAAAATACCTTGGTGTCAAACCCAACAACCGATTATACAGACAGCAGAAGAGATGCACTTCTATCTCTTTATTCAGTAGTGGTTAGGATAGAACCTGGAACCTCTTCTCAATACAAAAAATTGTAATCCTAATACAAATCATTGTAAGCTTAAGATTCTTAAGCTTCTGATACAGAAAAATGGTTAACTTAACAGATGGAGGCCTATTTAGGATATTTGAGGATCAATGTGATGCAAGCTCTTCCAGGCTTTTTAGTGTGCCATTTTAACGCGTCATAATGCAGGAAACCTGGAAAAGACTAAAGTATAAAATCAGCGGAAAATCACACGATAATACTAAATCTATTTCCTTTTGAACAACAATGACTGGGATCGAACCCCTTGTTTTTCAATCCAAAGAGCCTACCTCCAAATATAAATGAATCAAAATAATGGTTCTGGCATAGTCAACGCATTTTTTTAAAATGTACACAAAGATAATATTAAGTAATTAATTAAATTTTATACTTTTGAGTACAAAAACAAAATATATCTGTTAATAAATACAAATTTATTCCTTAAATATCTTCTAATGTCTTCGTTAAACACTATATAATCCATTTCAATAAAGCTGTGAAACGCAAAAAATTATCCTTACCAAAATAATTGTGAAATAAAATTTAATTAATTTTATATCATTCAAAAAAAAAAAAGAAAAGAAACAGCTGTCTTGTTTAAAAAAAGGTGGAAAACAAATTAAAAATCTATATTAAAGTAAGATGGTTTCGAAAGTTTACCTGTGTAAAATGATTGATGGTAGCAGGAAAAAATAAAATATATATTTCTGCAACATATATATCTTTTATGTGCTTCTTAAAGTTACTTCTCGAACTAAGAATTGATTTAGAAATGATAAGGAGTTGCTTCAATCATGCTATTCATATCTGATTAAATTCAAATATATTTTCTTTAACGAAAATGTCTTAGTATTGATTGCGTTCAGAAGCGCTATGCTTTGAATGACTGTCACGAATGAAAATAGTTTTCGTGTTCAAATCATCAAAATTTTTGTTTCATTTACAAGGCAATAAATTAAATTTAAATTTCTGGTGTCAAAATGGATTACGTAATCATGAAATAGAGTCATTGACGTACGCTGAAATCCATTAAATGCTATAACATGACTCCAAAGAAACTACCACTTTCTGGTGCACAAATTATGCACAATATTTTATGTTGAGGGAAATCAATTGACTTTATACAAGTACTATGAATATTACAATAAAAAGATTTTAAAAAGGTAAAATTTACAATTTGGTTAAGAGCGATGACGATGATAAATGATATCATTAGTTCGTTTTAGGATGGGTTAAAGGATGTCTTCACTGAAACTTGTTAAATTTTATTAAACTAGACAATTATTCATTATTCAGAAATCATATTTATTTATAAATGATAAAAGGAAAAAAGTAAATCCTAATATTTGAGAATGTCAGATGAACTTCCAACAAAAACTTCTTTTTACCATTAAAATCAATATCAACTGCTTTAAAGTATAAATTACTAATTTAAAAATTAATTTTATTATACATTTTGAGATGTTTAACAGATCCAAACTGAGATTAAATTGACTATGCAATTTCTAAAAAATTCAGTTGGAAATTTCAATTTTAAGGAGCTTTGTTATCAGAGTAAACCTTAATTAGGGAAAGCATAAGAGATAGAAGAATTTAAACGGCAATAATTATTATGCTTACATAAAAATTTTTAGGTTTGATTTTTTAAAATAAATTTTAAATAATATATAAGTTTACTATTAAATTAAATCAACTTTTTTTAAAAGAATGATTGAGCTCTTTTGTAGCCATAACAGCTCAATTTTATTATTTTAAAATATTATTTGTTTAGCAAGGAACTATACTTAATCATTTGTTTTTTAATCGAAGTTTCACCGTATTATGAGCACATCCGTTTTCTACAAAATTATATTACTATTGAGAATTCAACATGGTTTTAATATCTTAGAAGTTTAAGCTCTGTTCCGAGAGACATGATTTCAAAAAGCTAAATTCCATAGGAGTTAAACAACGAAAGTTTGACTACTTTCTGATGAAAATTCATTTGTCATGGATGGTGAGTGGAATTTCTTTCTTTCTTCCTTTTTCTTTTCTTTCTGTTTTCATCGTATTTCGTAAATGAAGTTCATCATCTGTGAAAAGCTCTCCCTGAAAGCATGCTGTATTAGTCATAAAAAGCCTTACAACATTAGATTGCCCACAGAGTCCTAGTAAAATCTATATAAATAATTTTAAATCCTTATAAATCTTTAGCTGTACTCTTTTCTTATTTGGCATAGTGATATTTCATTCCAAACTATAATTTCTCCTATTGTTAAAAAAAGTCGAAAAAGCCATAATTTTAATTTTAACCAATAATTTATGTTATCATTATTCATAAAGCTATCCGTAATTTCTAATAACAAATAAAGAAACTCTTCTAATGGGGTTATTGATAGAAATTGCAAAAAAAATTTACTTGCCGGCCTAATCACCTGAATATTGTAAAAAAATTTGTTACTCTGAATATTATATAAAAATTATACCTGCAAGCTAATTTGTCTTATTCATAAAAGTTACTAAAATAGTTGTGATATCCATATTTTAAATAGACATGTGGAAAATGCATTTTCTAATACATTCTATTGAATTCTCGCTATACAAAATACTTTTATTGAAAGCATTTTTTTTTTCTAGAAGAAAAATCTGAGCAACATCTTTGTATTAATTTGAAAATTTTGATGAAGTACGAAGCAAAATTCGTTCCCTTCGAAATGGATACAAAACAATTTTATGCGCATGTGATTGTTTCGTTAAAAAAAAAAGGAAAAAAAAATTGAAATTAACTTTTATGATTATAGTTTACTAAATTTTTCTAGAATTTATTCAAACTTATCTTGAATCCATAATATTATTCTTTTCAGATACCGCTAGTTATGTAAATATATATAATGTTAAAGTTTATCCACAAATATTCTAATATTTATTCAAACGCTCCAGCTTGAAATAAAAACAGAAAATATCACTCGGTAGGAAATATCACAAGTATTGTTTTTTGTTGCTACTTTTTTTAAAACCCTTTATCACATTTGTTTATATTCCTGCATAGAAATAATTGAATGGTGCAATCATGAACAGGAAGTCAGAAATCGAACGACTGTGGGGAAGGACTAATGATAATGTTTTTAAGTTTGTGTGATATTTATTATTTCTTACATCATATTTTCAAACAATAAAGTCATAATTAAGTAATTGTCCTTAATATATGCCATTCAAGTAACAATCACGTTTAGAAGATTCAAAATAAATATGTGAACATATATTAATTTTATATTAAATATATGTTCAAGTTTAAATGATATGTTCATTGAAACTTGAACATTATATTTAAAACTTCAGAAAGAGCACTAAAAACACTTTGATTTCACATTAAAAAATTTTAAAAGAATAAATGAAAACAAAAAAGAAGTACAAATACATAAATTCCGTTCAATTTCGGGGCAAAAATATGAGACAAATAGACAAGTTACTATACTAAAGTATATATAAAGTATTACTTAATAAAAATTTGTATTACTTAATATAAATATAAAATTTGATTATTAAAATTTATTATATTAAAAATAATTTTAATACAATAAATTTTAATAATCAAATTTTATAATATATAAATCAAATTTTATTAAATATACTTTCACTAACCAAATTTTAATATTTTATTAAAATTTCATTTATTTTATTGAAATTTGAAAATAAGTAATACTTATTTTCAAAGTAATATAAGTAATACTTAAGCATACT
>JAPDSC010086023.1:34228-65515 GCA_026290005.1 Latrodectus geometricus | reverse complement strand
ATATATATATATATATATATATATAAATTCGCTAATAAAATACCATGATTTAGCTTAAAGAATCAATTAAAATGTTTGCATAAAAAACTTTCTATGAAAATGTAACCAATATATGTATGTTCGAAAAATATTGTACAGTAGATATAGATTAAATTGTGGAAACAAAAAGTTTTAAAAACATACCCATATACCAAATTTTTGTTTATTTAAATTGCTGAGAAATATCTTTAAAATAGTTTATTTACAATTTAAATTCAAAATACACTCAAAGTAATTTAATTTTTAAATATAAGAAATTTTATTTCTAAATAAAATCAGGGACTTTTACAGTTAACTCACAGCAAATCAACTTTTTTAAATTAAATAATTTATTTAAATAAAATGGAAGTAAAATAGATAAAAGTGTATATGCAACAGAATATGACACAAGAAAATTCCTACTTTTTGAAACATAAATAAACATTAAAAAATGTTCAACAAAATAGTAGATAGTTAGGATAAAATTAATTTACCACTTTTTTTGGGGTTATTTTTAAATGAATGTTAAATTTGGTATTTCAATAACTTCTGATGATTATTACCTATTGTGCCAAGAATTATCTTTTATTACGTTAGATGAGCTATTTTTGATGCTCTTATGTCTTCGTGTTTGCGTCGATGAAAGATAGGACGGATTAGATAGCGTGCATCCTCTGCAAGAATCTGATCTTTGGCTGAAGGTAATCTCGAAGAGATCTTCTGATGACGTGATGATATATGACTGCAAGTTCAAGAGCTTTACCTTTCTTCGGGACATCAAACAGGAAATGTACAACATTTTTCGATTACGGTTAAAGTTAGTAGAATTAAGTTTCTGAGTTTCTGTAATATTTAGAGCCTTAAGTATACAAGATTATAATATTTTTAAATTCAGAAAATTATTGTGGATGATTATTTTAAGTGAGAAAGAATCTACTTTTAAGTTTTTTAAAGATAAATGCATGGAAAACGGAATAAAAATTGCTGTCAGTTCTAAATATGGGAACAAACATTTTATCAAATGACTTCTAATCAATTTAAATTAGAATTGTTTGGTTAAAATTGATTATTGTGTGGTTCCTTGATTTATTTGTCGATTTCTATATGGTTGATGTTTTTCTTGAGAATTCTACATTTAATTAACTTAACTTACATTTACGTTACCTAAATATAAAATTTACTTAAAATATTCTCTAAGTGCTTAATTAAAATTTTTAGTTATGAAAGCAAACTATTTTTAAACTATTTATATAATAATGGCAAACTAATCTGTATTTTTAGGTGAAATATAGATGCTTTTCATTTTCATTAATTAAATCTTTTTCAACAATTCATTTCTTTATATATAAGAATAATTAAATAATAAACGATTTAACTGTGTGAAAATGCTTTTTATCATTTCTCTTATTAATATTTCAATGACATTACCGTAACTTATCATTAAAGTCGTTATCATATGTGCTCAAAATACTTACAATAATATATATACAAATAATTTATTGCTGAAATAATAAGCGTGGTAGCTGTTAAACTTTATTGGTAAAAATAAGTCCAAATTTTAATGTTACTTATTTTTTGCTTAAATTTTTTAAATATCCTTCAATTTAGAATAAACGAAAGCATTTTATGTAAATTACCTGTCTTCGGAAAACATTTTGACATAATTTTTTTTACCATACTTGATTTTAAAATATATTTGATAACAAGACATACACATTTAATGAGAAATGATTATTTCAATTACATTTATAAAAATAGTAATAAAGGTTAAGAGTTTTAATAAAAGGTACTTCTCTAAAAAATATTTCTAATTAAGGTGAAAACAATTGAGACAGTTTGTCAATAATACAGTTATTCTTTGAACAAAATAATTTAATAAATTAAAAGTCAAGGTAGTACTTCACTTTTCAAATATACTCGAGTACTTTTAATCCCTCTTTGACGAAAACATTTTATGCAAATAATTTAAAACGATGGTATTTGTCACTTTTATATCTGTTATAAAATAAAGTTCTTGAGTTTATTAAAGTTTACTATTTATTATTTTATTATACTTTAAATATTAGAATTAAGTACAATAGAGGAATTATATTAATACCATTTAATGCTAAATTTATGTAAAATATTTTTGTATCTTAATAAATCTATCGTATTTTAAATATCTTGTTATTAATTATAATAATGCTCTTTAAGATTTATTTTATTGTAAAATAAATTGTTGATTGTCTTATGTAATACATGAGTTAATATAAAAAGTGCCTTTTAAATGGAGATTATATTAACTTTGAAATAAAATTTATTGTATGTTAGCTTTGTAGTAAAATAAATTTGTTCTGATGTAATACAGCTTAGTATGTGTTTAATCATATTATACAATATAAACAGGAAAATTGTAATAATATGTATTTTAAGCTGTATATAGATTGAAAATTCAATTTTATCTATTAATATTTTTATACTCATATTCTGTTTTATATTTACCTAGTTAAATATTATTAAATTAATTGATTAAAGTTTAGAATATTATTAAATTAATTGATTAATATTTTATGTTTTCAGTTATCATGACTTTCCACATAATCTAAAATTATAATAAATTATTAAATTTAATAATTTTATTTATGTTTTTAGTATTTAAAACAGAAATAAGGTTTTACAAGTAAAATAAGATTTTATATTTTATCCTCAAATTAAAAAATTTAGATTTAATGTAGTTGATATAAGTAATTTTATGTAGTTAACACATTCTCTAAAGTTTTTTTATATTTATCGATAGATATTAAAATTTAAATTGGGATTTATCTTTTAATTACGGTTTGCTAACAAGAATTAATTTTAGACAATTTAAATTTTCTCAAATGACTAAATCATTCCCTACATCTAATTGATTGCTATCGGGGATGCATAATAAATTTGGGATCATAGTATCTTAAAATTTCAATGAATTCAAATTAGGAATTACATTTGGTTCACTGCTGAAAGAAAGTCAAATTATTTCCATGCGTCTACATTAGTTTATTCGTCATGTTCTTATCCTTGAACAATAATAAATATGTCAATGATTCTCTTGACAACTATAATAAGTGTCTGAGTGTGTTTTGTTATCTACTTATCTAATTTTATTAAAGAAAGGCATTTAGTGTGTGTATTTAAGGATTTGGAGGAAGGTAGATACTTTTCAAGGTCCACCGTGCGTTCACCAATTGTATTCGTCTTTTGCAAATGTGCCAGACTACCTGTAAAGTTGCCAAATAACTAATCGGAAGACGCTGCTGCGATTTTGAAATTAGATACATATAGACACGTGTTGTATACAACGCAAGCGGAGGCACTAAAAATGCAAAAGTAGAAACAATGGGATGCGGGGGGTCGTGCAAAAATATACATATGGCAACGAAAAAAACACACATAAAAACGATTTTTATATATTTTAATTGTGACGAATGGACAATATAAAATCATTAAATATTTTATTTATTTAAAAAATGAATAAAACGGAATATATTTCAGAGGTTTTTACCATTATTTCAAGGATATTGTCAAGAAAATTAATTAGTTTAAACAAATTCATTAATTAGTTTAAACAAATGCTGCTGTGACAAATGCTCTGATGCAATTTGAACTATCTTTTGTTGGTATTCTAATTTTTATGAGATTTTTATTGATTGGCACTTTAGAAATGCTTTTGCCTTTTTAAGCAAATATTTTTAGTAGAATTAATTTATCTAAGAACCTTTTTTCCCTGTTTACTATAAATATCAGCTTCTACTAAATTAGAGAAAATTATTTTTTCATCGTCCATAGATTTGCAATACTGTGAAGATTAGATATCGGAATATTTGAAATATGGTCTCAACGTCTAACTAGTTCCTCCTTTGACATAAGAATATTTATTTATCTCTTATTCACTGACAGTTGGAATATCGACCTTCCGATAACATGTCTCTTAGATGGCTTTTTTTCCCCAAGTTCACAGAACATTACTTTTTCAGTATGTAATATTCGCAAGGAAAATAAATTTTTGTGGTTGAGAATTCAGATATCGAAGGCATAAATTTGTAAGAGAAGGAAATAATGTTTTGGAAATCTTTCAGTTCTTAGAAAATATTTTATAAAAAATGTTTTTTTTATTTAATATTTGATGAATTGTTAATTTTTTATTTGAGTATTGCCTGTACATAAATAATTTTTTAATCTTCTTATGTAAAATATTTATGTTTAACACATGTAACATCTAGCTATGTTTTTCACATATTCAAATAATTATATATATATATATATATATATATATATATATATATATATTCGAAGATTATTTAATATTTGAAACAAATATTAAACAATCTTCGATAAAATACCATAAAGCAAATTAATTAGATAAGAGTATTTAAATATAGTGAAAAGATTGAACACATAACCAGAATAAAAGTGAAATTTACAAAATGGATTTTTAAAACTTGAGTCACATTTATATAATTTTGCAAATCAAAAGGAAAAATAAAAATGAAAAAGATTACAATAAATCAATTTAAATAAAGTTCCTACATGGCCAGCTTCACCAGGGGGTGTTGATCACCTGATGAATTCCAAATATTGGATGTTGCAAATACTAAACAATCTTTGAATATTCATATTCCTTCCAAATATTAAACAATTTTTGAATATTTATTTTCTGGTTATTCTGTTTAAGCTACTTTTGCGCTGATTGTATTCCCATACTTAAAACTTTTGTATATATTTATTTATTTCACATTATGTTATTTCTAACTAGGCCTTTACGTGTATATATATAATAAATAAAATCGTTGGAGAATCCATTTATCGGGGATCAAGATCAAATCATGTGTCCTAAAGTTTTAGTCCAGTAAGTGTGTAAACAGGGCTTCAAACCAGAACTAAAATGAAAACCGGAAAAATACGTTATTTTGGTATGAATGAAAACCGAAACTGAACCGAAAAAAAATATTGGTTCATTTAGTTTCAAGTAATTTTGTAACTGTAACCAACTTATCAATATTTTCTAATTTAACTTCCATATAGCTATAATTACATATACATTACTTCTCTATTTCTTGTTTTCAGGTTCATTAACATATTTGTTTCAGTTTCGCATAAATTCAACTTAGCAGATTTCATTTAGCTGAATGAATTAGAAGTATGGAGGATTTTCTTAAGAAAATTATCAATCTGAGTTACATATTTTGCATCTCAGAATGCAATCATCTAATGATGTTTGTATATACCGTATGATAGACAAAGAAGCTGCTCAGCAGAAAGCATACAGTATACGCTTTTAAAAAAGAAAGAGATAGGGATGCACGTAGTTAGGAGACGTCAAAAGGTTAGTAACAGTTGGTAATAATTCATAAAGAATTAACACAATGGTCAAATAGAAGTAAACAGTTAAGTAAATATTAAAGAAAAAGTCACGTTTAACTCTCAACCGACTCTATATTCTTTTGTTTTGCGTCCTAAATTCAGTTGTATATCCATGCCATTCCAATAAATATATTTACAAATGTTCTAATCTTTATTTAAATGGGAAGATTTAAGTTCATTTTTTATTGGAAAGTAATTAAGATTATTATTTTACAGAAGGTAACTGGGGGAAATATTTAAAATTTGATATACCTAATGAAGCAACTTTGAAACTACAAAATGAAAAATACATTTTAAGCAATTTTTTTTATGGAATTTGGACTCACTGCAAAATAAAGTTGCAAAATTTAAAAAAAAATATTTTGCAGATATTTTATATAATCAGTTATTAAGATTATTTTTTAATTTCGATGACGATTCAGTTTTGAACGAAGGATCGATGTAAGACATAATATTTTAGATTTCTGGGCAGAGAATAAAATTACCTATCCGCACTTGATTTAGATTACAATGGTTGTTTTGGGAAATCCGACTAGATCTGAAAATTTTAAAGGGCTTTTTAAGTTTGAAATGATAACAGAAGTTATCTTAAGTGAAACCACGTTTGAGGTTATATTAATAATTTAAATAAATTTCCATAAATTAAGTAAATAAATATAGTTATTGCAAAGCCAAATGTACCATGGAAACGTCAAGTGACGAGGTACACATGATGGACGGTATCACGAACCTAGTTCTCAAATGCAATTTGGTTATAGGGTAACCATGCCAATGCTCGTCCTTTTTATCATACATAACATCAATTCACATGACTAATTAAAAAAATAAAACCGATTTAAATTTGATAGAATTATATTTCCTGTTCATGATAGAATGATATTTTAATATAAATAAGAAAGCTTATAAAATAATTCATTAGTACAGAATTGAAAAGCGTTATTTTTAGAGGAACGACAGCAGAAATGGAACAGATATATTTCCCTTTAATTGAACCTTAACGAAAAAATTACCCTTCAACATCTTGGTACAAATGCTTTTTCTAAATCTGACTTTCAGAGTATATGTGGTAAAAACACATCTTATGTAGAAAATCTTAAACTATGTTTGCTTTCAGAACTTTTTAAAAATTTTCCTTTTCTTACATAAAAATATTATAGTTGACATTCAAAATGTATTGAATATTTGAGCATATTTTAGGATTCAGATTCAAGAATTCTTATTACTTAACCAATTTGTAATAAGTAATACTCTCTTTTGAAAATTGAAGACCTGAAAAAAAAACGCAGTTCAAATAACAAAGTAGCTGTTTAAGATATTCATTGTCAGGATAGATTTCTAACTGATGTAAATTACACTCAACATAAGAATGCAATGAAAACGAGATACGGGATTAGTATTTATGTAGACACTAAATTTGTCAGATGCGCAACCGAAATAGGAGAATGGTTTTAGACTTTTCTGTTTTCTTTTTACTGGCGGTGAATATATTTAGAATCAAGTTGAATGTGCTTTTAGAAATGTATGTTGCTGATATAAAAACGAACATATTTTTTTAACCTTTGTACCAGACAGACGCTTTTGTTTGCATCTAGATTTAGTGGGAATTGTTTTATTAAGGCCAAATTATTTACAACTATTAAGGATAACATGTGGAATATGAATCATAACTAGAGAGTTTAGTTGATTTTAGTAATTTTTCAATAAAGTATGAAAACATTAATCATAATTAAGAAACAATTAAAATAGATTAATTTTCTTTCCTAAATTTCTTGCTTCGAAATTTTACAAAAATTTCACTATTTATTAAATCACTATCTATTAAAAATTATATTTTTTAAAATCACAAATAGAGAATTTAAAACACTAAAATAATCTCCTAACTGACATTAATGGCATGCAAAGATTGCAGTAATGATTCAAAGGAATTTACGACAATTAATATGGTCATGATTAATATTAAAATCATTAATTTGTAATATTAATCCTATAATTTAATGACAATATTACATGTGTTTATCAATAATATTAATCATATAGAGAGTAACCGAAATATTAATCGCTACTATTTAATTACTTATAGTGATTATAGTTATAAAATAATTTTCTAACTGATGCTAATAGCTTACATGTATTAAAATATTAATTACTATTAGTAATTAATTTCAATTATCATGTACGTGATTAATGTTACAGTTATTAATCTGTTATATTAATCATGTAGATAACATACGTTATAATTTAATTGAAAATAATGGTAAATGGATGCTATTGGGTAAAAAAAAACTATTAATTTAGATTAAAAAATATAAAATTGAATTGAAAGTAAACACAAATAAAATATTTTGCTTTGATATGAACAGAATAATATTAAGATACAACAATACTATATCAAATGTAGTCAAACAATTTTATATGGTAGTTTATATATTATTAGATTTTCTATTATTAAAGTATTTAATATAAGCAAATTTCTCATCAAAATTATCTTATTTAAAATCTTATTTTTATATAGTTTTTGTAAATTACTATATTTTTGATTCTGTAATTATTAATAGTAATTAAAATATCAAAAAATAAGATATTAAAAATATTAATTTTACAATCAAGCTCCATAATCTGATAATGTATAATCTTACGAAATAATTACAATGATTTCATTAATAAACATTATTAGTTTCGTAAATATTTATAGTAAAAATTTTAAAAATAAAACAAATATATTATTTGCTTAGGTTTTTTTATTTTTGAGGTACTATTAATTACAATAATTGTTGCACCATGAGAACATTTTAAAAATTATTTTTTATTAATTTTTGTCGAGTGCCAGCCAGACTGACAATATGGAGTGCGCTGCTCCACTTTTCAAATCAACCGTAATTTGGTGTAGAGTTCGACTTCTTCAGTACACATATGCCATTGATACGCGTTTATAGGGTAGGCAACCATTCATACTCCATTCATACAAAGAAAGGACAAAAGCAGGAGAGAAAGAAAGTGCATTCATGCTCGAACCGGGACTCAAACCCAGGACCTCCCTATCTTTAGTCAGGCATGCTGACCACTAGAAAAAGTGGGTGGCTTATTTGTCTAATTATTTTATATGCTTAATATTTTACATCGATTTACAATACTTAATTTTTTTATTAAAAAAAAGTTATAATTATGATTCGAATGATATGGAAGCTATAATAGTCGATATTATAATAATTTAAAGAAATTCTTATTGAATTTATAGAAAGGCCTAAGCCGGCAACAGTTTTACATGAGAAAAATTCTAGGAATTTTGTAATCTTGGTCTTTGTTGCTTTATCGTTAGAACCAATTATAGTTTTGTGATGTTATTGCAATTTTAAGATAATAACTGTACTTTGTTACTTTCATAGTTTCAAATTCACGTGCAGACGATGAAAAATCTACAGATAAAAATCATTTAATCACATTCACCGATAAATGCCTTTATTTTTATTTATATAGTATTTCATAATACATTTACAGTCAAAAATAACATTAAAACGTAACTGTTTATTTGATTAAAGCTACCAATTGGATACATTTATTTTAATTTTATAATTAGATTATCACTTAATAACTGATGATAGCATTTATGACAAAAGTGCAAAGATGTGAAATAATTTTAACATCCAAAAATATCGAATAGTTTTAAAATGAAATACAATTTATTAAAAGTGACATTATTTTATCTTTGCCATTAATCTTTGTTTTTCATTTCATATCACACATGATGCGATAATACTTTTAATTTCATAAAATTATCATACAAAGAGTAAAAAAGTATTAATGTAACAGAGAAAGTGAAATGGGCTTTAAATAGGTACTAAAATAGTGAAGATTTGATTTCAATTCAATTTTTCCCAATTAAATTGCGTTAAAATGATAATACAATTTGTAGTAGTATTTTCTTAACAATCATTTGGTATTATACTTTTGATCCTCTTTCTCATTGTAAATTCTAGGTTTGAGAGAAATACCGTGATACTTAAATCCATCAAATGGTTGATCTTCGAAATTTTCATTAGATAGTCTTAAAAACCACAATTTTAATTTTCAAATTACTTAATTAATAGTAGTATAAATTTTTATTTAATAGAAAATGTTGATTCTATCAGATTCATTATTTTAATTTTTTACTAATTTCATACTTGAGTTTTAAAAATAATTAAAAATTTTAGCTTAAAATAATATCCATACTATAAAGATTAAACTTTTTATTCAATTCTCGAAACAATTCATCTATTTATTTATTTCTAAACATCCATATATATATATATATAGAAATGTTTTTAATTATAATAGTAAATATGTTTAAAACATAAAATCATATACATAAATTTTTTGTTTGTGTATACATAACTTTGTTGTAATGTTTTTGCTTCAAATTTAATTTTAAATGCTTTTAGAGACCCAGAAGAATGAGTATGCTTTTCAAAGTAGAAATTACTGTAGAAAAAAAAATGTTATTCTTCTGATTGCATATCAGTCAAAATAAATACTTGAGAATTTTTGAGGTTTCCTGCTTTGAAACACATAAATATGTTTCACTGCCGATAAAAAGTCTTCTCGAACTGTCTTACATGCCAGATATTTTGCAACAGTCTTCAATTGATAAACAATCCACTTCGTGGTGTCAAAGTTTAATCTTGAGCATATATTGGAGTCAAAAACCGATTAAAATGGCTAGAAATAAAATACTAGTCTTATCTTTAAATTTTTAAAAGCCGGGAAGTGGCACCTTTAGACTTATAATAATATTTACCACAGCTCTTATCTATTGATAAGTATTTTTTGATAACTGAAAAGCTACTCTAAGCGATGTGGATTATCCCGATATAGATAATTTTATATAATTGTAGAGTACATTTAGTGGATGTGAATAATTAGGTGTAATAAGCGTAATTAATTATTGAATTTATTAAATGTAACGGGAAACTTTGGCTGTTTTACTTCATTATTTTAAATGTATAGTTTTATGTATTTTCTTAAATGTAATTTTTTCTTAGATCGTTTACAATTTTTATTAAAAACCTAAACTAGGGGGTTAATAAATTATATTTCTGATGATTAAGTATTTAATAAATTATATTTCTGATGATGGGAAAATTAATAGACTTTCCTGACTTGAAGAAGTATAATAAATAAATATATAAATATATAAAACTATACTTTAGGGTGCCCTTTGGCGAACCTGGCGATTTTTTTGGTGCTCTTCCAGTTCGCGTCGATTACAGTGCAAACAGTTATGGTAAGCAAAATGTATTGATATTCGAAAATAACACAACGTACGTTAGATTTTCTAAATTCTAAAAACGATAAGCCAATAAAAGCCTCAACTGGATCTAAACTAACCAGAACACGATTTGGTTTTGCGATTCGATTTTCGGAAGAGCTTGGCGATCGATTGCGATCATAACTTGGCGAGAGTCAAAGAGGCACTCTAAAGTATAGTCTAATCTATATTTCTTCAAGTCAGGAATGTCTATTAATTTTGAACACCAGTATAGTATATTATTTTTATATGACTCGCATGTTTGAATAAAAAAGTAAAAAATAAAGAATCATCTCATTTAAAAAGGATTTTAAACCAGATTACATATGGAATTACATTGAACTCTTACTTTAAAGATATCATCTATGTAATTTGCAAGTGATGTTTTTTTGGGAAAATATTTACAGCTGATCAAGAAATGAAAAGATAATGATGCACAATATTTTCTCTTGAAAAATTACCAATCCTGTAATAAAAAAGAAAAAATGAGATACAATAAACATTACACATATGGGCAATGAATGTATTCTGAGAACATATAAAAATGTTCATACTTAAAAAAGTAGTTGGCTTAAAATTAAACAAGAAACATGTTTACAAAAAATAAAGAATGTTATATAAAAATACAAAATATTTTATTTCCTAATTTGAGACTAATAATATTTTTATAAAGATCCATTTAATACTATATATAGGATATTTATAATTAAAGTTTATAAGTTTCATAATGAAATAAAAACAACAAGAAACATCGATGTAATTAAGTCAAATATCAACGAAGTATTATTGAAGAAAAAAGGAAACGCTTGGGGTAAAAGGTGAAGAAAATCATTCTAAATTTTAGCAATAAATGGCGTTATTATAACATATGTAGTTATAACATATATTGTTATTGTAACATAATAAATATAATAGTTAGTATAATAGTATATGTATAAGTGTTATAATAGTATCAGAATATGTAAATAAAGGTACCTGTCATGCGAACAACTCATTATAGTTGATATAAAAAAGTCGGAAACACATCTTTTTCTCACTTCGTATCTGAGAAATTAGCCATGATAATTTCAGGGAAGCGTCGCTATCTGTTTGTAAAGCTTTTTTACAAGAACGATGATTAACAGAAGAAAATGTAATTTATATTTAAGCCACTGTTTTACGATTCGTTTGTCATTTATAGTGAAATCATTTGAAATTATGATGCTTATAAAACCACCACTTCTTAAAATTTTAAACAATTTTTTCAAATTTTAACCCTTTCTCCTTTATTTTGTAATATTCCGTTCACATTTGATATCACTCTAATCAGCAATTGTTTTTTTTAGAATTTTAAAACTTAGTTTAATATTAATCATCCTGCGCTTACATGCAAGAAAAATTGAAAAAAAGAGGTAAAATGCAAAAACAGTTTAGAATTATAGATTTAAAGATAAAAAAAAAGTGTTTAGAAAAGTTGGAAACATATTTACGAACATTACAACTGATTACATAAAAAGCGAAGTCAATATTTAACTTTGATATACTATAAGAAGACGTCATATTAGAGTTTTAACAACAAGTATTTAAATTTAAAAAAAATTAATTGTAAGCCCTTCAATTTCACACAGAATGAATAACGTTTCAAGATACTTTTTATGATGTGATCAACTAGCATGGAGTAAAAAATCACCATTCATTTAGAATAGTTTCTAACCTGTGAAAATAGCTTTAATTGGAAAACATGTTACTAAAATATGGCTAATAGCATCCTAAGCTTTTCAGCGGATTCAGGTTGTCAAAGCTTTTTCATTTTACAGTTAATTATAATTTTGTATAGATTATCTAAAATGAAGAATAGAGAAAAGTCTAATACTAAATCGTGACTTTCATAGAAAAGTGTGTGATGAAACATTCAACACAACAATCAGATAATCTTTATCTTATTCCAAAATTACATCATTTTAAAAGAGGAAAGATAAAATGTCTTTAACATTTCATGTCATTGATCTTTAAGAAATCAACAACTTCATTGAGTTGTTGATTTGTTCCTTCTTATAAATAGCAGATAATAACATAACTTATTTACAGGGAAATTGAATTTAATTGGAAGTAAATGTTGATTGTGAACTATTAAGAGAGAAAAGTATTAAAATCCGATTTAAACAATGAAAATTATATATTTCTTGCATAAACTCTAAGCACAATATATATATATTATAATACACAACATTATCATCTTTTGCCTGGAATATATACAAATATACAATAAATAAAATGCCTCTTCCTTTTAAATCGAGTCAAATAACGAATTCGATATTTGAGTTTAAATTTCTTCTGCAAATATTTTTGCTGTTCAAAATGCTTTTATATAAAGGGGAATGTTAAAATTCATACAATATTTAGTCAGAAAATTCAGTTGTTTTTGGCTTTTATTTATACCTGAGATTTTACTTTTGCACTCTATTTTCTATTTTATTACATATTTTCAAAGAATAAAATATAGTTTTCAAATATTATTCTTCATGGAATTTTAGATTTTATAACAATTTTAAAGACAGTTTGATATCATAGCAACATTCAACTTAATTTATTTTATCTAACTTGAAAAATATCGTAAATGTTATTTTATGATCTCAGTGTAAATTATGTTTTTCTGAAAATATTACATCAATTGAACCCAAATGAAGAGATGTAAATGAATGTTGGTAAGAAAAAAGTATAAATATAGTTTCAAAATATTTTAGAAAAATATGAAAAAACTTTTGGGTCAAATAATGAATTTTAAGGGAGAAACAAAAAAAAATGTAATATAAATGAAAATGAAAACTTTTATCTTAATTATAGTTTACCACTTAAGATAAAGCGATTTATATTCTGTTGCCAATTTATTTAAAAGATTTTATGTATGTATCACGTAGCTCACTTTACTTGTATATTGATTATCAGCTACTGATTTTGTCACAGAACTGATTTAGAACTATAATCTTCAGTTTATTAGTTCTTCGAATCGATTTCTCCTTCTGATAAGTATATTGTAGTATTTTCACACTTCACTTAATTAACGTAGGCCTCTTTCAAATTACTTTCATGTGCAAAAAGCAATTATAGGAAGAGAATCCAATTTTTATTGATTAATCACTGCATATACGAATATTTGTTTTGGTTCCTAATGTTATTAATCCTAATGCATTTCCTCCCTTTGTTATTATTCTCATTATCTTAAAAAATTATTTTCAAAAGTTCTAAATTTTAATTTCAATCTGCTTTTTCATGAAAATAATAGTGATATAAAAAATATTAAAAATATATTTATTATATACAACATTAATATAATTGCTTATTCAAGAGTATAAATGCTATTAATAATTTTTTTTTGAATAAACTTTTACACTGAACTAATGCAGAAGATTTCAGAACGTACTGAACTAAGAAAATAAACTAGAAATATGTCCATTACCCAAGATATGTCATAGAAATTGCAACAAAAAGCAAAGTATAAGCTAAAATAAAATTGTTAAATTAAAATATAATTATAAATTTAAAGCTAAAAACAATTTCCTAGTGCATAAAATTCTATATAGAATGATAAAGATTACTTAAACTTTTTCTAATACTTTTAGTGTTATATTATTTTTGTATCTCTTGAAATAATAGTTATATATATATAACTATTATTTCAATGATATTATTTATCACATAATTAACATGAAACAAAGAGAAATATGCTAATATCATTGGAAAGTTGTGAGTCAAATTTACAATAATTTTCAAAGTATATAATTTTTTATGTCTACAAAAATGGGCTAATAATTAAATTTAAAACCCAAGGTTTTAAATTAAAAACTATAATTTATTAATAATAAATAATTATTATAATTGATAATATTATTGAAATAGTTTAAAATCTAATCACTTTATGATTTTAAAATATTTTCCTAATGTTATTTTTAATTGTTGCACAAATATTATATAATTTAATGATTATCTCATTGAGAGCAGAGCAATATAGATAAATGACTTAAAATGTTGAATATCTTTATCTAATGGAAGGAACATTTTTTATTTTCGTAGAATAAATTTATCTTCTCTTAATATAACCGATTCAAGGTGATGTTGGTATATTAGCTTGATATAATATTGATCAATGGCCTAATACTTAATAAAAAAATGGGAATTATACAGATTTAATTATTTTTAGTGATCTGGTGTTTATATTGCAGATACTTTAGTTTTAAACAGGTAAGGTTATTTCAGTGACTTTTTTTAGTAAACACAGTCACACACATACACATGAAAACTGTAAACAAACATCGTACAGAATTTACGATGCTTGTTTTTTTTTTTTTTTTGCATTGTAAATAAAATGTGTTAGAACTTCAAAATTCATATATTATATTTGTTTAATCTCGCCGCAGACAATTCTTTCATCAAAGAAATAGCAAAATTTTAAATCAAAAAAATAAAAGATCCTATAAATTTACTCCATAAGTTATTGTTTAAAATGTAATCCCAAAAACTTCAATAAAAATAATTTTTTAATTAAATTAGAATTTTTTTTACAATTTTATTAGTTTATTGTTTGCAAAATATAAAGTAAATACTTGAACAAAAAATACTAGTCAATCACAAAAACAAAAAATCAAATACTCATAAAACAAAGTTAAGTAAATCTTGTTGAAAGAAAAGAATACAAAGTAGTCTTAATGAAAGAGAGATTTTTGTATGAATGTAGGAAAACTTTGTAAATACCTAAAAGAGACAATGATCAATGACCAATTTTGAAGTTATTCCAAATATTTTTGGATAACTGAAAAGAAGATATTTATTAAAGAACACATTTCCTACAAAAACAGCCTTGACTGTTTTCTTAACGTAAACATTTATGAAGAAAACGTTTCATTCACTTTATGTCTGTTCAAATATTACTGAAACGTCAATCAAAAAATAAGCTTACATATTCAAAAGCTAAACAAACAAAATATCGTTTGAAAATAATTGAATTTACAAGAAATGCTTTTCAATAAATTTCTTTTCAATTAACTGTTGAATTATTTTTTACGAGTATCTAAAAACAAATCATTATTGACTTCTAAATATCTAAAACTTCTGTTAAAAAATACCATTAAATCAACAATTAAAATTGGTAAAGTCAAATCTCCATTGAATTACAGAGTGTTATTACAATGAACTAATTTTTTTGCGTATGTAAATGACACAAGCCCTTTTGTATTTCCTATTTGACGTAAGAAAATTATCCCGTAAAGTGATAGATCAAGCCTGCAAATAAATCATTTAGGAAAAAAAAGATGATTTAATTAGCATTGATCAAGGGGAATTATAGCACACTCGATCATACATTTGCATGTAGTGTTCAATAATTTATCTACTAAAAATACATTAATTGGTTTCATTAATCCAATCAAAGTGTTTGAATCAGTGAATCATAATGACATTAGAAAGCATTAATGAATTTAACATTTAAAACGAAGCTTTCATTTTTTTTAAATAATGAAAACTTGCGTAAGAGTGTGAATGGTTGGAAACGACCTAAATTTGCATTACGATCTAATTCTTCTAAACACAATTTACTTTAGAAAAAGAGTATTGTTAATGAGATAGTTTTAGATCGCTTTTATTCTTTTCGTACTTAGATGAGGAAGTTAATCACATAAGCTTTCACAAAAGTTTAGCTTAAACACAGAAATTTCATAAACATAATCATATGTTCGGAAAACATAATGTTATTAGAAATTATTAATTAAAAAAGTTCTTATAGTTGTATTATGTTTAATGATTTTCAAAAAATAGTAAAAATTATTAGATGAGGTTTTTGAAAAGAAAACGAAATTGAGATATATAAGGTTACCAGTATTTAATTTATTTTACTTAAAATATTCTTAAGGATAAAATATTGTTTTGGAGTTTTTCATATTAATAAATAAAAAGATTATAGGTGTGCAAAACAATTACAATCGTAAAATCACTCTTAGTTTATTATCACTTCAAGTTTTTATTACCATGAAACCTTTCCAAGTACTCCTCAAGTAAAATTTTCGTACGTGAATCTCACCATAAGAAGTTATTTTTAAATGAATTTCTGAATTTATATGAAATAGGATAAAATAGAGTCTATAATTGATTATATATTTAAACCGAGAAAATGGGTTGGGCTATAATTTAAACAGAATTTTTTGAAGTATATCTATAAAGATAAACGAAAAAATTTTTTTGTTAAAGAATCAAAATGAAGTAAAAATATATATTTATAAAGGTAGTTATAATCTTTTATAACAATATACATGGAATAGTTGCTATTGATGTTTAGAATGCTTAACAATCGCTACTCTAGTCCCTTTCATTGCAATTTAGTTTTTGTTGCGAAACTTGAACTTAATAGTACCACAGCATATTTTTTTATTACTATTTTTTCATAAATTTTTTCCAGCGGATAGCACAGGGTGACTATAAATTTCATCATAACAAGGCCGGAAACTGATACTCATTTAATGTTATCCGGTGGGCACCTGTGAACCAGGTCACGGAGGAGAATCACCTACGTCATGCCACCACAAACACGTTTATAGGGTGGGCCACATTCGTTCATCATTTCAGAAGAAAGGAAACGTCCATGCCCAAACTGGTATTCGAACCAGGGACATACAGCCTAGGAATCAGGAACGCTAACCACTTAGCCATCATCTGGCATTCTTTCAGAAACATAAGCTCTTATTTAAATAAAATTTTCTACAATTTGAAAGCAAAACTGCAAAACTTTTTTGCGTGATTGATGCTTCTCAGTTAACTTAAGAACTAAATTGATATTATTGCTATCTTTTTCATTAGAACATATTTATTGCTATTTTTTCAAAAAATAATCTCAAACTCTTATTATTTAAATGAAATGTTGTGCTACTTGGAGGTCAAGTGAAACTATTTACAAGAATTTTTTGCCGAATTGATGCTTTTCAGCTAACTTACGAACTAAATTGATTTATTGCTATTTTTTTACAAACACAAGTTTAAGCTCTTCTTTAAATGAAAGTTTCTGCTATTTAAAAGCTAATTGAAACTGTTTGCAAGAATTTTTTGCATGCAGGATTGATGCTTATCGGTTTATTTTCGAACTATGTTGATTACTTGCGTTCCATCATTCACGCAAGAAACAGGAAACTTTTATCAAAGGAATCGTAAATTAAATGTAAGAATTTCGAATTTTAAATATCTATCTAAAAATGAGAATGAAGTTTTGTGACAAGCTTTTTGTCAATTCATAAAAATAAATAAATAAATTTACATTATGAAATACCTTTTTACTTTATTAAATAATACGTAATTGTTCATTAAAACTTTTATTTTTACCTCATAAAATTAAATATTATACTACTGGAGATATTGTTTCTCCTATTATAATAATTTCAATGAAAGGAATTCAAAACATTACCTAATTTACAACCACAAATAAAGAAATTCCTTTTTTAATAATGTTTGATGTAATTAATTAATCTTATACAACAAAAGTAAAGCTTTTACTCTAACCTTGGAATATAAATGAAAGGAAAAATAATCTCATAAAACAATTCATGGAATTTATCCTCTTTGGAATGAAACATACAAAGGTTTCTTTTTTTTCATTTGTTTCTTTAAGTCCTTAGAGTTAGAAAAGGATGGGAAATGGAGCATTAAAACATTAACGGCAGAGTTCTCCAGCCAAATTTAGAAGCATCGCCAATCTTCCAGAACGCAATGACATTAAATAAACTAATGGAAACGACAATTTTATGACCTTCATTTTTTAATGCGATTTGGCGAAAGTATTATCACAATGAATTATTATGAGTTTGGTATTTTGAATAGTGAGTTCGCCTTGTATCCTCTAAAGCAAGGTATCCTTTGTCAGCTTCTCAGAGATTTATAAATAGTTCGTAAACATCGTTATGGTTAATCTGTCGTTAAAGTAATTAAAATCCAGTGTCAATTTTATTTCTATAGATTATGTCTTTAATCATATATAATTCTATCATCATATATGGCTGTTAAACGATATCGTAGAATATACATGGCTGTATCGTTAGTCTATAGATATATTGATTAGTAACGGAACTTTCGTAAGACTTTTAAAACTCTGTAAAACATTTATTACTTTTATGATTTGATTTATAAACTCATTATTTGAATAATAATAATATACATATATCAAAATTTCAGTAGAATAGTTTATTAGCTTGAGATAGGTTTCTTGGAAATCAAACTGAGACCATTTTAGATCCGATCAGAAGATTTGTGATACTGTTCCAAAATAATGTTGTTCTTCTAGTATTTAAACCTAGATGCAAAAGACGGAAAGTCAGAGGGTTACATTTTTATGACATAGTGAGTTGTAACTTGAAAATGATTCAAGTCATAAAATTGTTGGCCATAAAAAAAATTATTTAGAAGCTAAATCATAGTTCAAATTGTCAAAGAATGAAATTTCAAAATCTTTAACAAATAGACAATATTAATAATATATAGGTTGATATCTCTTTTATGCCGGCCAATGGTTGAGCGTTCCTGATTTCTAGGCTGTTGATCTCGGGTTCGAATCCCGGTTTGGGCATAGACGTTTCCTATCTTTCTCTCACTGTGTATCTATGTCCTTTCTTCTTCTGAGATGATGGATGAATGTGGTCCGCCTTACAGATGGGTTTGTGGTGGTATGATGTGGGCAATGCTATTCGTACCTCCGGGACTTGGTTCACAGGTGCTCACCGATTAACGCTAAAATGAGTAATAGTATCCGACCTTGTTGGGGGCGATGGGTATAGTCAACCAAAGCCCCCTTATTAGAAAAAAAAATCTCTTTCATAAAAATGTCCACAAATTTAAGCATTTCTCAAATGCATAGTACTGTGTATTCTCTCTCAATTTCTTAAATACATAATACAACAAATAAATGCATAAAGTATCGATTATTATAAAAATGATATTCATTTCAATTCATGTACATATATCAGTTTTATAAATGCAGAATCAACTTTAAATGTTCCGTGTAAAATTTGTTCTGCAAAATTGCTTGAACGAATATTTTAGTATATTATACCTTCTAGACGTTTTAATCTTCAGGGGAAATTGCTGAAATACGAAGAAAACGTGTTATATTTGAGAATTATCCAGTAGTAGGTAATAAATAAAACTGTTAAAGCATGGGACTTGACATCACTCATGTGTGACAAACTATTTAATTTGGAAAACAAACGTATGAATTCAACTGAAACCTACAAGAATGCGCTTATACTTGGAATTTAAATGTGAGCAGTTTTTGAAGATTTTTTCTGGGTTTTTTTTTCAAAACTCGCACTAATTTTAATATTCGAACTAATATTATTTAACAAATATTGATTTTGATATTCTATCATGTAACATTTAACGCTAAATTTCATCTGCTTCTATGAACTAATTTAATATAACTGAAATTCATATTTCTGTTTGAAATATTGTTAAAAGTTTTATTTAATTTATGTAATAATTATTAAATATACAATTAAAATTTATTAAATAAGAATCATTAAATATTACATATTTCAGTTAATATTTTGACGCGCAAAACTGTTGGAAAAATCGCATTGAAGTATTAAAAAATATCAAGGTCAAATTCTAGCCTATTATGCATTCCATAACAAAAGTTAGATTGTCTGTTTGAAAAGATAAATCAAAAGTAGAAATACAGGTTGATTCTAAATTGTTTTTATCTATTAACAGGGATGATAGAACTCATCGATACAAGTAATAATTACATAGGAACATAGGGTCGCATTTCACTCTGAGAGGAAGAAGTAGCATTTGCCTCGTAATCCTTATCGAAAAAAATCAATCAGAGTACAGATTGTCCTTTAAAAGCGGCGCAAAATCAACGCTTCAAATATTATCTGGATAACATTGTCCGTATAGTCTCGTGAATGCTATACCGCACGATGGTTTGGACGTAACGGATCTGTTGCTTAGCCCCCTTTCTAACCGGACCTTAACCCATTAGACTTTTTCTTCTGGAAGCACATGAAATCTTTAGTGTATGAGCCGCCTGTGATATCAGCTATCGATCTCGTGTCTGGAATCATTATTGCCGCTGGCAAAATTAGCACCATGAATCTTCGAGAGAATACGCCGGTCGTACTTTCGCTGGTGTCAACTGTGCAAGGACACACGTGGCCGGCATTTTGAGCATTTGCTGTGAGGTTTTCACTTAACGATAAATACAATTGTGAAATTTTTGGTATTATTCATTTGCTTACCTAGCACTGTAGTATGTTCAGGTGAGAATTCCTCTTTTCTGCCTCTCAAAGTGGAATGCATCCCTATGTTTCTATATAATTATTGCTTGTCTGGATGAGTATTATCACCCCTCTCAATTTGTAAAAACAATTTAGAATCACCCTGTATAAATATTGTAAGGCAAAATATATTTGCGTTTTAAATAACCAATTAAATTGTTCAACAATTCAAAATGTTTAATAACTCGTATTTATTACAATGTAAAACATTATTTGGTAGGATTTCTTAAAGTTACGTAAGTATGTTCTCATATTAACAATGATAGAAATAGATTTACCATCTTAGCATTTTTCAAACTTTTTAATTAACAATAAATATTTTCAAGAAGATTTCACTTAAGTCAATTTCAGGGTCACTTAATGATTGTAATATCTTTTACAATTCTAAAGTTTTACATAATCGAAATTAATAATTTAGCTGGAAAAAAATGTAAATGCAATATATAATATAACAAAATATTAAAATAATCAATGAATTCTTCATCACGTGATATCTAAATCTTCAGACGATAACTCTTGAAGAATGGAGCACTTGATTTTCAAAATCAAGTTTTTCTATCAAATAATGATCGTAAGAAAAAAAAACTAATGACTATCAAGTCACTGCTTTTTCTCATTTTAATATAAAATATTCATATTAGATAGATTTTATCTTCCATGCCGTTAAAAACAGAATAGAAAGAATGATTTACCACTTTGGTTTTGATCTTCTGGATTCACGAAATGATGAGATTTCGTATTATATTTCTAACTGATTTCGCAGGGAGATAGAAAAGCCATCAGAAAGGAAGAGCGCTCTTTATGAAAATTTAATCAATTTTTACTATCATTCGAGAAAGTGAATATCATGAGAAAGAAATTTTCTATAGCTGAGAAAATGTAATGCATAGAGTTATTCATTTCATGCTTCTAGTATTTTCTGTTTTGACAAATAAATATATATCAAATATTCGCGTGAGAACATGAATTAATATTTTGGATTTTTATAAATTTATCACCTGGAATATGAATATGTAAGAAATGAAATATTGCTTTCATAAAATTTAAAAAATAAAGATTTAAATCACAGTTATTATTGCAAATAAAGCATGCTTTAAATTTAAAACTGGAATTTTGTTATGAAAAATAAGATAAACATTCAAGATTATTAATATCGCACGAAAACTGCATACTTTGATTTTTATTCATATTTTAACATGGTATTTTGTCATAGTAGTAAGTAATTAATAGCAATATTTTTATTGACATTCTCTTTTATCTAAAATTTTCTTGAATTGCAATAATTCAAATAAATAAAATTTGTTCATACTTATTTTTCACATATCTCAAAAAAGCTTGTTAAAAGGATGGTATATTCTTTATTGATTTAAAAGTATGTTAAAAGAAAGAAATTGATACAAAAATATGAAATATTTTATATGTATTTTTTACGATGATTAAATAAACAAAATTAATCCAGAATTACTAAAATTAATTATATGCACATTTTCCAGAAGCTGAATTTTTTGCAAGTACCATTCACTCCCAGATTCAAAAAAAAAAAAAAAGAAAAAGAAAAAAAAAAAGAAAAAAAAAAAGAAAAGAAAAATACTAAATGAATAAAAAATAAAATTATAAGTTGATTAATATTATTCTACTTAGTTTTCAATAACAGACTACTAAAACCTGCAAACGTGCTAAGCAATATAATAAGTGCTCATTAATTTAACGTAATATGTATAATAATGTTTATCAGTTTTGGACTAGATTGTTTGGTAAGATATGTTGCAACTATTAACCACACAGCATTCAAACTTCTCTGCATTTTAAACTGAAATTAATAACTCTGTAACTGAAATTAAACCATAGAAAACCATTAAATAAAGCAAATAATATGATTTATAAATTTAAAGTTTTAAAATTTACCTTCCTCGAAATTACCTAGCTTGTTTAATTTGCCTTAGTTCAAAGCTTATTTTTCATGTGTCCAATAAAGTGAACAAACTTTTAAACATTTCTATAAAGAGTTTTATAAACATTTCTTTTTACATTATCTATATTGTATTTAATTAAATAGAATGTATCATCAAACTTACGTTCTGTTTGTAAAATTTGTATATTATCATTTAAGCAATACAGGGAACTCTAGAAACATTCCACAATACCTTATATTAATTTATATGCTAATTGTAGTATGTCACTGGATGCAATCATTACAATCTAGAATTTAATTATATATGAATTGTAAGTGATCAACATTCGAAAATTCAACAACAAACAGCTAATGACTGTTTGCGCATACATTTACTATTAATTAAAATAGAAACAAGAAAGAAATTTGATTTACTATTACGAGATAATAAAAAAAGGGTTATAAAAAGATTATTTTGCTAAAAGAATATTGGATTCTATATTTATTTTAGAGATAATTTAAATGAAGTATTTCAATTAATCAAAAGCATGGTATATTCATAATGACTTAGCATGCCTTTCATTAAATTAATTCCTTCTAATATCTGATTAATTGGATTTCTCATTCTTCATTAATTAAATTATTCATTATAATCATAATGAATACAGTGAGCGTTTTTTATCAGAGCATTCATATTGATTTTCCAGAAGAAAAGCACTTATAGTTCTCTTGAATAAACTTAGGCTTTGAATAATTAAGTTCTTTTTTAACTCAACAATTTTAGGCTAACTATGTTTTAAGTTTATTTTTAGATTTCTTTTTTAAACTGAAACATGTACTAACCTGTTTATTCTTTGAAAGGAAAAGTAAAGAGTTCTAAATAAATTGAATTTTGAAACATCATTATTCATTTTCGAAAGAAAATGAAACTTTGAAATTATCCAATTAATTAAACTGCCCTAAACACATGGTACAAACAAATAGACAAAAAACTTTTAGTCAATATTCTTCCAAAGTTCCCTTTCTTTAAGACGCTTGTATACTATAGTATTTAAAGTATTCCCAAGTAAATGAAATTTCAGCTTTTGTTGCTAACATAAGTAATTTAGTTTGTTTTTCCTATTTTTAGTTATAGAAAAGTTTAAAGAAAAGGGATTCTGAAAAGGAATAAGTAATATATTACAAAATTACATTCGTACTAAATAAAAAATTAGTGGTTTAAAATTTAAATAATAGTAAAGGAATTTTTAGAAATAGGAAAGGATATCCAGATATTAAATTATACACTGCTAGAATATAAGCTAACAAGTTTTACAATAATTAAATGTAGTACATTGATGCTGAAGCTACTAAGATGGAGAAAACTTAAATAGTAGTTTTTCAATATAATTTATAAGAAAAAGAAGTACTCAAAATAAAATTTTTAACAAATGAATTGAATATAACACGTATAGCTATAACTTAATATATAGTTAAAACTAAAGTTTTTAGAAAATATTTCAAAAATCTTATGTAATACATAATGTGTATGTATTACATAAGATTATGTATTTCATAAATCTTATGTAATACATAAGATTAAAGTTTTTAGAAAATGTTTAATGATTTTATGTAATACATAAGATTATATATAAAAATTTTATGTTATACATTTCATAAATTTTATGTAACACATAAGATTTTTTAAATGTTTTCTAAAAACATTAATTTAATCAACCTGAATATAATACATTCAGGCTGATTATATATTAAGTTATAGCTATAAATGTTATATTAGACTCATTTTTTGACATCATAAGCTTTTGTTTTACATAAGATTTATGATGTAAAGTAATATATAAACTACAGAAAGTTTTTAGAGAACGATTCATAAACCTTATGTAAAGATTTTATATTTTGATCTGATTATGTTTTGAGCATAAAAAAGACAATGTCGTTAGAAAAATTAATTACATTTTTTCAATTTAATTTTTTAATAGAAAATACATCTAAAGTCATCAGAGAATTTGTGATTCACAATATTTTAAAAATATCACAAAAAAATGTGATGTAATCTGAATGAAATTTAGTTCATATTATTTGTAATTTGATAGCGATATATATTAAATTACTTTCACACCAGTTATTAATGTGGGTTAAATTTAAATAAAAACAGTATAGAAAGCTTCACTTTTAAATTATCAAGTTCAAAGAATATGAATTTAGTATTCATACTAGTTTTCTTTTAATATTTATATTTATCTTCTTATATATAAATATACACGCATGGAAAATACAAATAAAGGGATAAATGAAATATATTGTACATTAAGTCATAGTTTCTATATAATGTAAAAAAATTTAATTATATATCATTTTTTAATAGTACATAAAGTATACAGCCATAGCCTCTTAAGATTTCATAACATGAGAATACATATTTGGTTTGTTAACGTAAATAAATA
Source organism: Latrodectus geometricus (assembly GCA_026290005.1). Classification (NCBI taxonomy): domain Eukaryota; kingdom Metazoa; phylum Arthropoda; class Arachnida; order Araneae; family Theridiidae; genus Latrodectus; species Latrodectus geometricus. The sequence continues at coordinate 40,213 of JAPDSC010086023.1, read as the reverse complement.
AATAAAAATTTGAAATTCCTTATTAAAATTGTTATTATTATTTTAAAAAAAAGTTTTGTAAAAAATATAAATCGATGACTTTTTTCTTTAAGAATTTAATATTGTATTGCGCAACAAAAAATTTTGAAGATGTTCATTTATGTGGAAAAGACTTACTCATCTCTATAAAGAAATTGTACATTTTTTTCTTCTTTTTTTTGCTGAAATATGCGAATGATAAACGTGAAACACTATTTTAAGAATTATGCAAATGGGAAACATGATAATGGTAATTATTGGTGTTCTGGAGGCTTGTTACCATCAAATAGGTTTCTGCATTAAAAAGACAAACCTGTATATTTAAGAATATGGTTACGTGCAATACATATGACAGATTCAAAAGGTACTATGCAGATACATCCGTAGGTGTTATGATCAGATGTTCATCATTCAAATGGGTAACATTATATGCCTTAAGCAGAACAGTTGGTAGAAAAAAAACCATTCGATTGGTATTTTGGACGAAGTGATGAGATACGTCACAAATGTTGGAATCAATGTTTCAGGACACACAAAACCAGATATCAAACTGATAATGATGATAATGAATAATGCCGATTGGCCAGTTTTGTGAGCCAATTGGTTCAGATGTCACTACCTATGGCATGTTGTTAGAAGATAATTAGAAAAGCCGCTACTAATATGTCAACAATGATTCTATTAATATATCTACCAAATGCTAATATATTTATCATTCGGTAGAGATTCATTTGTGTTGATATATTTTTAAAAAATGAGTAATTGAGGTCAGTTCGGACATTGAAAACTATTAAAGTATAAGCGTTTATATACTTTGGCTTTATATACCTTGCCATTGGCTGTGGCGTTTTGAATGGTCATTATTAACAGCACAATGTCAGAGTGAAACACTATGTTATTCAGAGACAAAAACTTTCTTCAGTCAATCCTGATAGCCTTGTAAACAGAGATAAGAAACCCATTCTTATATTCATCCAGCAAAATTTGCACAACTCTATGACTAGATGTTAAATATGATGATTTGGTAGAAATCTTTTATAGTCAGTCACCTATATTTACATTTCAAAAAACATTATTACCTATCTCCGTTATATTAACGGCATTTTACAATCAATAGTTTGGTCTATAATATTTTTCCTATTACTTCATTATTTTGATATACTCATAATGATTGAATGTCGCAATAATTGATCCCAGATTTTAATGTTTTAATCTCTGAATCTTTCATCAACTGATGATGCTATGAGGAGGCAAATATTTTATGTACGCAATTTTAAAGATCTTGGAATAATTCTGAGCCCGCTCAGTAGCTGCTGTATTTATGACTGCATCTATAATAAAATATGACTTGATGGACTTCTGAACAAGCGAATGTATTTATACTAGGTATGATTTTATCATCAAATGCAGAAAGAATTTTCAAAATTTTACACGTTAAAAAATCAAGATTTTTGATCATCAATTCATTCTGACTAATAGTGATATACCAAATTTCGTGACAATTATTGAATTGCTTCAGTGTGCATATATTGTTGACAGCAGCTAGTTTGCATAATTATATAATATATATAATAAAGCATTTGTTAATGAAGAAAAATTAAACTTATCATTTATTTGATTGATTTACTTTAACCTAAATATATGCATATGCGCATTCCCTCTTTGTTTTGTTATCTCTAATTTTAGTCAAATGCTTCTCGCACAATAATGCTAATCATCATTATTTAATTTTGATTGATCATCTTGTTAAATATTATCTCTTATTACTACAATACATTGCATTAATTAAATAAAAAAGGAAAATGGCCTTAATCTCTTGTATATGAATTGCTTGATCATTACAAATGCTAATTTTGAAGCAATAATCTGTGCGTGCACTGACAGATGTTTGTGTAAACTGTTTCCCATGAAAGACAAAATTTACGATGCGTAAAAAATAATGCATTTACGATGCGTAAGATATAAATTATTTTGAACACATATTTAAATATTACTATTATAAGACATGAGTAGGAATTCTTGTTCTGGAATAAAAGGCGAAAATAAAATGCACAGATATTAGAATTAAATACTTTAATTTTCACACAAAACATTTTATATGTAGATTAACGTTCCAAAATGAAGAATTATAGATATTTATGAGTTTTATATCAATGAAAAGATCAAGCTAAAAATTAAGTTCTTTTTTAAATCAACCTAATAATTTAAAAATTTAAAATAATGAAAAAAAATAAACCCTTTTAATTTCAAAACTGTAATTAAATATTAGACGAATATATTTAAATTATGATTTTAAATTACTTCTACAATTTTAAAATTACTGCAGCTAATTAATAATAGAACTACGAGGTATAATTTTATATGAATTATGAAAGCAACTAAGTATATAAAAAATGCATTATATTTATTCTGTATGAAGATTTTATTACTGTTTACAAATTTATGCTTTAGTTACCTAATGTGATGAATTTTCTAATGATATGACTAAGAAAATATAAAGAAATTATAATTCTGTTTTATAATATTTTTGAAATATAACATAATATTTTCATTTTTTACATTACAATATTGATAACTTCAATTAAATTTATAAAATAGTTTTATATAAGAAGAAACAGTTTTTTTCCTTCCTTAAATGATTAATTTTATAAGTTGATAATCATAAAATGATACTATGCTTTAATTTAAGAGTTTTACAGAAGATTTTTTTTATTGTTAAAATTTTAGTGAGAATATCCACATTTCATTCCTTATATTTTCAATTAGTTGAAGTTGTAATTCAGAGTATCAATTATCTTAATTTACTTCGACCGATGGATTTCAACAATTTTAAAAGCATATCATAAGGCAATCAAAGTGAAAAAAGTTTAAATAAAATATGACTCGATTAAAATTTAAAAAAATATTAATTAATTTAAGGAATCTCTGTTATAAATACCTGTTTTTTTTTCTAAACTAACTAGTCTATATTTCAAACAATGTATAAATAATGATAAATTTGCATTATTTTTGCATAAAATTGTAAAACAAAATTAACTTTTCTTCGGGTCTGAATAATTATATTATTGCTTCATAAGTAATTACATTAATGTTCTAATTCCTTTATAGAATAAATGTCTTAAACAATAAAAATTTCAATTTTATTTTAAGTCACATTATACGACAATGTACTGTTATAATACATTCAACTTATTTATCAATATTAAAAGTGGAGTAAAAATATTGGAATAAAAAAATTAAACTTCTAAAAGAAATTATAAAAATCAACAGAAATAAGAATTGCAAGAGAAAGAATTAACAGACTAAAGAGAATTTCTCAACTCACATAGTTATTATTAAACATAAAAAGCACATGTTGCTCCAAAGTGCTTAATAAAAGTCTTTTCAAAATGCTTTCGCTTTGTTGTCCAATTGAGGAAGATTAAATTTTCTTTTTTGTAGCAATCTGCTTTATGAAAAATTTTGAAATCCTTTTACAAGTTAGAAGTCTCAAAAATAATGTCACATTTATTTAGGAATAATATCGTAACTTTTCCTAATTAATATTTTCAATTAATCTTGTACTTTCTTCGTCGTCTAGACAAAATCCAATTCAGATGTTCTCAAGACATAGTAAGTAACTATTAATTATTTTTGAAGGTTAGCGTTATAGAAGCGTCAAGTTTTTAATACCACTTTATTTTAATTAATTTTATAAACATGAGATGTTAGCAAACGCAATATAATGGATCAATCAACGGTCTGGAATAAATTTTAAGAAGAATGTTAAAAGTTGCTTCTTAGATATTAAAAGATTAATACTTATAAACATCCATTACTTTTGCCTAGAAATCGAATACGTATCTAAAAATTAATTTTATCAAAGAAACAAGAACAAATATCAAATCAATAGCAGAAATTTCTTTTACCGTTTATTTCATTTCAATAAAGTATTTTAAGTGAATTAGTGATTTGTTTAAATTAGATTAATATGCGAAAAATTTATCAATTTTCTATCTAAAATTTGATAAGTTTAATCCTTTAAAGTGTTAAAATAGATATGTGAACATATTTTGAAAAAAATAATCTTAAGTAATACGTAGATAATGTTAGGACATCTGCACTAAAACACGTAAGATATTTATGAATGATTCAGTTTGATATCACTTGTTTGAGAAATAAGAATGTTTACGTGGATTGTAAAACAAGATACTATAATCTATAAGCAACTATTAATATCCTTATTTCAAATAGAAAATAATATTTCTGAAAAATATTTCATTACGGCATTTTTTTATATTTTAGTACAGTTGCACTGATTTGAAGTCTAAATATTTTAAAAAAAATTTTTTAAAAAAAATATTTGTCAAGTTATATGTATTAAGAAACAGATTATAATATTTTAACGGTGGGTGACTTTAATGAATGCTTATTTGTAACCTTAATTTATTTAATATACTCCAAGGTTTTTATCGTAAAATATATGCTAAATCCTTTAGCTGAATTTAATAAAGCGTATTCAAACTTAACTTTTACCTTAAAGAAATGAATTTATGCGAAAGAAATATAATAAAATACTATAACTCATTTTTTTTATTCCCAGTGTGACTAAATGACTTTATAATTTTTTTACATTTTATCAATATTTTTTAAATCAACATAATATTAACATAAAATTTAACTTATCAATGAGATTAACTTCAGTAATAAATTGAAATAACTTTAAAAAAACATGTACAGTTGAAACTTAAAATAATTTCAATTACTGTTTAATTATTTTCAAATAACCCGTTTAAATTATTATATATTTTAGTCAGAAACTTATTGTAAATAAAATATTTTTCTTAAATCTATGAAACAAATCTTGAAAAATATGCTTAAAATGTTTGACGAAAGAAATTTATGAACTAACGTGTAAGGACATTATAGGTAATATTAGTAACGTCAATGATACTACAGTAGATATAAAGTATAAAATTATTGTTTGGTTCACAATTTATGTTCTAATATATGTCTTTTTTAAGTAAGATATCTATCAAACAACTGTTAACTTAAAATCACCTGATGTAGCAACATCAGGCAAAGAACTAATCAAGTTTATTTGACCTTAACAAAATATTCTCTTTGATCTCATGCTCCATAAACATAAAAAAGTATCTTTCTCTATTTATCATAATTGTTTTTAGAAAATTACATAAAATATGAATAGGGTTATTTTTTAAGCATACATTTAACTTCAAAATGTAAGCTAAAAAAATTTACTTACTTCAACAATTACTTTCAAAATTCAACTTTTTGTCAAAATTTAGGATTAACCAAAATTTATTTGTACAGTTCACTTTCATTATTCATAAATAAAAATAACTGATTCAACCATTTTTATAGCTACGAAAAAAGAATGAGAAAAACCTAAATAAAATTTAAAAATATAGGAACCGATTAGAAGTAAATAACATACATGCAAAGTCAGTTAAAGTATATATCTGATGAAATCTTTCATACTTTACCTAGTTATTCTATGAAATAACAAAACATAGACTTTTAAAATGAAAAATAAACAGTTTCGAAGTCACATCATAAATTAACTGAACTTTAATTGGCTAAAATCTCTTGATAAAGGTATCCAATAGATGCGTGCGTATTACTTTTTTCTTTGCTTTTAGTTTAAAAAATATTCATTAAATATACAAAATTTAAAACGTTAACATAAATACACCGGCTTAATTCTTTGTCTAAAACAATGGAATAAAACGTACACCATACAAGTTATTGCAAAGCCGAAGTAAGAAGTTCAAAACTAATTAAAACAAGCAACAGCCGATTTCAAAAACGTTTTGAATGTTATAATTCTCACTTTAACGATCAAAAAATATTTACTCTATAGAATACTTAGTTAAGTCGATGAATTCAATATTATTATATTCTTAAACTGACTTGTCAAGATACTTCATAAAATATTCTCCTTTTAATAAAAACGTATTTCTCCTT
>JAPDSC010086023.1:0-32478 GCA_026290005.1 Latrodectus geometricus | reverse complement strand
TTTTAATCAAATAATTTGAATTGGAAAATGCTTTGAAAGAAATAAGTTATTCTGTGATAGCATTTGTAAATTTATAAATATTAACCATTAAGAAATTTAAATTTTACAGTCTTTTAATTTCGGAGGTTATATTTAATAAACTTTTGCTGTGTCAAAATTAAAAAAAAAACTACACTCATTTGAAGGAATTCAAATATAATTTATATAAAGTGATACTTTAATTGCAAATATAAAAGACAAATAGAGAAATAACTTCAAGCAATATGGTAAGCTATCGTACGTGCTTGATTACGTGAACTTCAGAGTTGACATAGAAAACAAGTATATGATATGATTGTGTTATTTATTAAAGAATAATACTCTGAATACAAAATAAATTGTACAAGAATATATATGACATGCTTTTACAGATTTATTCAACTATGCACAGACGGTACCTACAATAAAAAAATGAAAGAGATAGGCTGTAGATTATTGTACAGTATTCCATTCGGTTGCTTTGCGAGCACAACATAATGCTGTATCGGATACTTTTAGATTTTTCACTATTACAGCAATGTGGAAGCAAAGCTTACATATTCATATGCGTTACATATTTTGAAATAACGTAGTTCTCATTCTTAACATGCAAATGACTTTTTTTGTTGTTTCTAATGACACTTGGTAACGCCAAGCCCGCCCGTCAAGAGACTAGGCGAATGAAGTCAGGGGGAGAGCGTCTTCTGTTTTTTGAATAGAGCACACTCATACAAAGGGGAAAGTTAGACTTTTGGCTCATAGATGGCAGCACCATCTGAATCTTCCAATTTAGTGATTAAAACCAGAGAAGACCCATAGCCTGGCTCCAACCACCACCGGAGGTATTAATTTGGAATGGAAACATGGAGGACATTGCGACCCGAAAGATTTTAAGGGCCCCAGTTGCCATTAGTGAACACGACGGATCTTCGGCTAAGCCGGGATTCGAAATCACAACCTTTTGGTAACGAGAACGACGCCCTAACCAACCGGGCCACCATGGCCAGCAAATAACTTGAAACTTTTGATTTTAGGATAACTTTTAATAAGCTCAGATTTACATACGAGTACGAATATATTAATAATTAACATTTGCTGATTACGACAACACATTTTGGTTTTTCTTAATTGTAAATCATCTTTTCGAATATTTTGAATGCAAATATTTATAATGAATAGATGTGTAGCATACACTCTCGTGTTGGATAATTTACCCATCAAAATATAAATAATTAAGCTCTTGAAATATATCTTTTTAAGGTATATTATTATGAAAAAATAATATTAAATGTATACTTATACAAAATCAATAGCATTATTAAAAATAACATTTCCATCAAACGATATCATTAGTTTGTAGTTGTAGTTGAAGTAAGTGAAAATAAAATTTCTGAAATCAATTTCGAAATTATAATTGTTGAATTCTCTTTTAATTTAATATAATAAATCAGTAGAGTTTATTTTATAATTTATACATTACACATTTTTAATGTGCGAATAAATAAAAACTGTTTTTTTTTATTTTATATTAAGAAAATATTCCTGTACCTGTATAACGAAATATAAAAACAAATTAAAAACACGTGGTAAAGAATGGATATTCAGATAGTGTAAGAAATGAAATTGGACATTATGTTGACGTTTGAACTCTTATAATTTAAATTATGAACTTTAAAACTTTTATTCAACAGAAAACAAATCACTGAAATTTTAATCCATAAATAAAATTTATAAAATTCAGTTTTAATTTTTTTCGATTAGTTGCTTTAAGGTGGACATAGGATTACAACATAAAATTAGATAAGAAGAGAAGGAAAGGAATTTTGATAGTGAACGCAAACACCTATAAAAAAGAATTTCACTTTTTCCATAAGCCATTATGATTTCAGATATGTGCCATGCATCATCAAATAACACTTCAAAAGATAGGAGTGGTAAAAACCACAAGATTCTGAGATCACGTTTTTAAATAAACCTTCCTATCAAAAGTAGTCGTGGGCTGTCGATCTATTCAGTCGCAGACAAACGTGGGTTAAATGCTCTCAAAAATGTCCTCACAAATGCTGAAGAATGTGGCCTGCTTCAGTGATTTACGAAAAGTAAACTTGAAAAAACATCATATAAATATAATAATTAATATATTCAGCTCTTTTTGACTTCAATTTCTTAGACTAATTAACTTAATTTATGGATTCTTAATTTATTTATTTAAAGTAGACTAAGAAAACAGTTAAGCAATATTTTTCCTTAAAATTTCATTTAAGTTAAGTTGAACTGCTTGAAAATTAATGATACACACAATTTCTGACATAACGTTTCGTAAAAATATTTTAAATTGGAGTGAAAAACATAATATTCTATGGTTAAAAAATATGATAAATGGTCAAAAGTTGTCAAAAAAGAAATCTAGTTTTACTTCGAATAATTTTACTACAAGTTATCTAAAATTAAAATGTTATATTTTTGAATTTCATAGTAAATATTTTCTGAGTAATAATTATAATTTTTTTCCTTTAGATATTACTGCAAATTTATTAAAGTTAACTATTGCGTGTCATCAAAATTGATAAATGTTAACAGTGATCAAGAATTTTCCAATATATTGCTTATTATTGATTATTTGAAAAATAAGTATTTTTGAAAATGTTTAGAGATTTTAAAAACATTTCTCTGGTTTACTGTCTAAAATAAACACTGAAGATATTATTTAAAGCTTTTTGTAAATATGACCTTTAATAGAAGGAAAATATGATGAAAATGCTATTATAGAAATTTAAATGAAATTATAAAATTGTTTAAAATAATTATTATAAATAGAAGGAAATTTGTAATTCGTTTAAAGGAACTCTATGAAATATACAGTTCTTTGATAGTAAAAAAATGGAATAATATATAGTTAAAATTTCCTTTTAAATACGAAATACATTTTCTCCTGAATTAATTAAAAGTGTATTCATTTTTTATAATACGATTTTTTAATTCACTGATAATTTAATTTTGTAACACAATATATTATGTAAAATTGAAATTCAACAATGATTAAATTTCTAACATTATTTTCATATGATTTACAACTGCAGTTTTTAATTAAATGCTAAAACAATATATTTAACAAGATACAGAAAACCATTCGCAATGAAAAACCTTTTAATTGTCGTATAATAATAAAAATTTAATATTTCCTAAAATAAATTAATGAACATTATAATTATAAGAATTATAAAATAATAAATTTATTCATTATTCGAAATGACTTTTCAGTGAGAATATTTTTTTGTATGTAATTATTTAAAAAAATAATTTACAAATAGTTTATTTACTATTTATAACACAAAATAATATGTAATTAAATAAATAATTTATGATACAGAAATTAAATTGTTTTCTCAATTATTTTTTCTAACAAATTATCTTTTTCGCTAAAAGACTCAGAAATAAAATTTTTAATAAAATCCCTATACTTTGCAAAGATAGATGGCTTTATAGAGTGTTTTTGTAATCATTAAATTAGTATGCATAAGCTTACATGTGATATTAAGAAGTTAATTCTTTTTCATGACCAAATAAAATATACTTAACTATCTTGAATTAACTTAACTGCAAAGAAATAATGTTTTACGTTTGCAATTAAGGTAATGGTATGGTACTTAAAGTTGAAAAATAGCTAAAACATAAAAAATTAATTTTAAAATTTCGAAAAAAAATTATTGTAAGATTTCATACAATTGTATCTTTCACTTATATTAAGTAAATAATGATACAGATAAACCTTCATATAAAATATTTTATACAATACAAAATGGTCTTAAGATTTATCACTTTTTGAATGACAAGCACAAATCAAAGCAAGGACAAACTTGAAATAAAATCAACTTTGAATTAAAGAAAAATAAATATATTTGTTTGACAGTGCAATTGTTGTTGTTATATCTCTTCAATTGCCACAAAGTTAATGATGTAGAACAGTTCATGTTGCATGGCTTTTCTGTATGAGACTGACATCCAGGGTTTGCGAACTATTAACTATAAGGACATTCTCTTATCGTTTCTATTATAGATAAATTTCATTCAAGTGTCTCAAGGTTAAGGTTTTTTGAAAGTGAATTCAAAGAAAGTAATATTTACCACGGTAGAATTAGGTTTAATGTCACACTTGGTGTTGTAGATTATGGTTCAGCACATTATTTTTCTTTGAGTTATCTCTTCATTTTACTAGCATGATTTCCTGATATGATTTTAACTTATAGTTGACCAGAAAAACCATGCACCCAACAATATGGAATAACCACTTCATGGGCCGTAATTTCTAAAAATGGAATTAATACAACTACTCCAAGAAAATGCCGCCCAACCTGTCTAGTGGTTAGCCTAACTGACTACGGATGAGGAGGACCTGGGTTCGAATCCCGGCTCGGGCATGGATGTACTTTCTCTTCCTTCCTTTCCTCAGATGATGGATGAATGTGGCCAGCCCTATAAACGGGTTTGTGGTGGTGCGGCGTGAGCGATGCTACTCGTACCTCCGTGACTTGGTTCACAGGTGCCCGCAATTAGAAAAAAAAGAAAAAACTCCAAGAAAATAATAAAATTTTCATAAAAATGTTGTGACGTTTCGCTGAAAATAAAATTTGAATATCGTTTTGTAACTGTATTTGTGTATTTAATCACATTACAAATACAAAATACGCTATCGGAGATATTTTAAGACTACTTGGGTAGAATATTTCATTATTTTGCAATATGCTCATGTATCAGTTCAATCTGTTGCTGTTATTACATATGAAACGTAGCGATGCCAAGCCCGCCCGTCACGGATAGACGAATGACATAAAAAAAACCGTCTTCTTTTTTGAAAAGAGCATCCCCCACGAGGATGGAAGTACGACTTTAGCTCATAGATGGCAACACCATCTGAATCTTCCAAATTAGAGATAAGAAGCCAGAGAAGACCCAAGGCCTGGTTCCTAACACCCCCAGAGGTATTAATTTGGAATGGAAGCATGGAGGATATTGCGACCACGATATATTTTACGCGTTTACCCAGTCCAGCATATAATGTTATGTTATATACAGTCATCATTAGTGAACATGACGTATCATCTGATAAGCCGGGATTCGAACTTATAACCTTTCGATAACAAGAATGACGCCCTAACTAACCAGACCACAGCGGCCCATAATTTCAATCTTTCAATTATCATTGTTTTCTATATTTTCAAACCACGCTTTATAAAAATGTTGAACCCTACATAAGCACTCTATTAATGAGCACATGTTTATCAATTTAATTATCTGTGGTTGAATCTAGATTAAATTCGTTAACTTCTCTTTAGGTTATGAAAATAATTCCCTTATTAATCAGAATATCTCATTTAGATTAATATTGTAAATTCGTGATCACATATCCTGTTAAGCAAATGGTACACTTCAAGGTTCCTCCACACCAAATTGAACCTGAACTCGTAAACTCGTGATTAGAAGACATCCTGCAGACATGTTATATATTTACTATTATAAAGTATAGATATCATATTAACTTATGATACCCTTAATTTACTATATTTAAAGTATATATATTTAATGAAAAAAGCAAATTTCTCTTTTTTTAATACAATTTTTGTTAGTGAAATTAATAAAAATATTTTATTAATATTATTAAGTAATTCAGTTTAAAATATTTATTTTATTAATTTTGTTAAAGAAAGAAATATCTGAATTTAAATTTGAAAATTTGAAAGAATAGAGACTTGGATGTAATAAAAAGGAAATTTTTTTTCACAATTTATTTGAAAATAAATTTTGCTGTACTGTATTTTCAAATAATTTTAATTTTCGTAATAGTTATATTTTAATTTGTTCAATTAGTATAATATGATAAACTTTCATCAGCAGCACAGGCGCAGTGCTTGCACAAAAGACTTTAAGGAAGTTAAAGTTAAATGTTTTACAATTAAATTTTCTTGATTGAATAAAAGTAAAAATTATTTATTAAATTAATGACTAAGTTTAATTAAAACTTTTCTAAATAATAATATTTCTATTTACAATTCTTTAATAGTTCTTTTAAAATAAAACTTTTTTTTAATTTTTAAAAACGTATAAGTTAGTTCTAATAAAATAGATTTTTGCATAAGAATTACCTTAATTAAGTTTGTTCACTGAAGATGAAACTAACACATAAATGCTACTACATTTGGAGAGATATTTTATTTTTTAATTAGATGTCATATTTTTATAAAATATAAATAATATGAATTTTTCCAGAGCAAAATTGATTTTGTTCTGGAAAATTTGTTCTGGATTTCGTTGAATAACTGTAACCATTTCCATAGATATTGGTTTTATATTTAAAGATGAAAATTCATTAAAGAATTCCTTACACGTGTTTAAATTCCTAGCAATCTATGTAAGAAAAAAATGTTAAGTAATAAAAAATTTTAATTTCAAATGATAATGACAGATATTGGATAAGTTATACAAATAAATGAATAAGTTTATGAAAATGTGTTACTAGAATTTATTTTAATAAAAATGTAAATAATGAAAGAAAACTGAATATAGATCGATCTATAATTTTTCATGAGATTCAAATTTCAAATTCAAATAAAGAAATTTTATGATGAAAAAACTATTTACGTATATCATTTACAATTTCTACGTATCACTAAGTAAATACGATCTGAATATATATTTTAATTATTTCAGGTAGAAATAAAACCTTAGCTAAATTTCAAAATGTACGAGTTAATTGTTTTTAAAATGTATTTTACATTACATAGAATTTTTTTTATTTAGTTTATGCACTATAGAAAAATTTAACATATAAATCTTCCTATTTTTATGAACGAATTTTATTTTTATAGAGGATTCACATTTTCAAAATATATAAACAATATAAGTTTTTACTACAAAGAATAAAAAATAAATAGTCTATTAACAATTAATATTTTAGGTGTGCAAAACTATTCTATAATTTATGGAGAATTTGATGATGCAAGAGTCTTCAATCATAAAAATAAATTTATTTAACCATACACAATATGATAAATTTAAGGCTTTATTCATATATTTATAATGCAATTAAATGTAAAAGATCTTAAAGGAAAACAAGAATTCAATATTAGATTATTATAATGGAATATTACTAAGTTTTCATTTATTTTATTTTGGAAGTAACGTTTTCCGGCTTTTTACTATACTAATAAGAAACTGCAAAATTAAAAATAATAACAAAACTAATGCAAAATGGTGAAAATAAATATGGTACAAAACTTTTGCTTTTAAATTTATATAATGGAATATAAACTGGAACAAATTTCACAACTTATTTCAAAATTAATAAAAATTCTGCAGGTCTCTAAAACCAATGACAAACGCACGGAGATATAAAAGGATTTTTTTCCAACTAGGATATCAAGAACAAACAATAAATCAATAAAACAGCAAACACTAAATCATAACCAGACCAAATGACAAACTACCAGCGTTTTCATATGTCATAAATTGTAATGACTTTTTGGTGAGTAAAATATGACTTCATCATTTAAATTAAAAATGTACTTTTCTTATTTCACATTAGAACTTTCTAACTAATCCATTATAAATTCAATAAACTATTAATATTTTAGTGTATGCTAAACTTGTTACTTTTAGTTTAACCTTTTTTTTATACTTAAAAACTTTTTCCCTATGTTCTGTAAATAAAAGTTTAACTATTTTTTGAAATTAAATTATTTTAATATTTTTTTCATACTCCATGACACTGGGAGTTACACATTTAAAAAAAAGAACAATACATTCTTTATAGTTCCTAATTTTTAAAATATATTTGTGGTTTTCTTATCATTTAAAATATTTTTTGAATTCTTTTTAGCAAATGATTTGTGAAAAACACTGTCAATTTATAGGTAAGTGATATATTTAAAAAGCTTGGCAAAATTTGTCAATAATTATTATTTATTTACGTTTCAACTGTATCTTTTAGTTTCATTCATAAATATATGTTCTGTATTATATAGGCTTTATAAAACTTTGTGCAAATTTGGATATTAGAACCATTACAATATAAATAAATTAATTAATTAATCTGCGTTAAATTATATATATATAGAAAACAAATTCTTTGAATAATGACTGCACAAAATACTTTGAACAATTATAAAGTTCCCATACATAATTTTAAATTTGAGATTAATTATGAATATAACTAATTATGTGAATTTATACTAAAGCTATAAGCATTTTCATTTAACTATGCGTTTGCCAAACTTTTCAATTAAAATGAGAAATTTCCCCATTTTGAACACTGTTTATTAAAATCAAGATTTTCTAAATCTATTGTCATTAATAATCTTTAAGAACGCAAAGCAATTAATTATTTATGGTATAAACTTATTTTTGTTTCGTACAAATAATATACTGCTAATTTTAATCACGTTTTACTGAGAATATTTACTAAACAATTATTTGAAACATATTTATTTGAAATTATTGATAATTTTACAGCATACATGTGAACCTAAAACTAAATTAGTAAAATATTAACTGAATTTAATAACTAACTGAAAAAACACAAGATAATTTTAAACGCTTTCAAAAATTTTTCAAATTTGAAATGGAATTAAAATTTGAAAATTTCTTTAATTTTCTTTATTTCAAACCCTGCATCCTGTAAATAGCAGTGATCAGCTGGTGCTGTGAAAGAGATCTATTTTTTGATTTCCTGTCAGAAATAGATTCACTCTGCCATTGGTTAGCTTCTGTCTTCTTAACCGCTGATTTGCAGTTAAAGATTATTATAGTATCAGCAATAAATTAAGATAATATACATCAAATATCATAATAATGTTTGATATTATTACTGTTTTAATATAAAAATAGTTTTAAGGAGTTTAAATGGTTAAAGAAGATTTAATTATTAATTAAAAAACAAACGTTTCAAAGTTCTATTAAAAACTTGTCTCCAAAAATTTAAAAGAAAAAAATAAGACTTTTTGTTTCTTAGTTTCGAAAATTTAATAAGCATTTTGAATTTTCAAAAAATATTTCAATTTAAACTAAAGGAAATTTTAGTGCATCATCAAAAAAAAATATAAATTAACAAAACGTATTAATCATATAGATTAAAATAATTACAAATATTAATAAATCCTCATAATTATTCTTTTAAAGCACAAAAAATAGTAAAATTTAACATTAATGCAAATTTTACGAGAAAATCAAAATAATTAGGGAAACATAATTTAGACTCGTTTCTATTTATTCAATTTTTTATATGAGAATTTTTTTTATGTTAAGAGAAGATATTTTTCCATTATATTTTTTATATTACAGGTACATCACATTTTTTTCACACTTAAAACTAAGGACTTAGTTCACCCAAATTTCTATCTATGAAAATTGGTTTCCTTAAAAATCAGGAAATTACAAAGAAATTTTTAAAATATTTATTGATTATGATTTTCTTGGCCAGTCAACCATACGCTAGAAAGAAAGTTTCAACTATATTTTGTTTTATTTCAAATTTCCAGTCAGATTCCTGTTTGTAGGGCATGAAGACTTATTACTATGCACGGTTGACTTTTCCCTTTTCGTGTTCTAATTATTCTGAAATTGAATCTGTTTGAGCTACTTTTGAGAGACACGAAACACACTTTTTATGTGTTTAAATTTTTTTATTTGAAAAACCTTTATTTACTCATCATTTTTTTCAGTTTAGATTAAGGTCATTTAATTGGATACAGTATGAACCCAACAAGGGATATCTTTAAATAAATTAGACAAGAATTTAGGATTTTATAGTGAACTAATTTAAAACATTCGATTTTTTAAATGTATGAATATAAGGAACAATATGAAGCTATTTGAGTTTTCGCTCTTTTGTGAATTCCTTATTTTTATTAGCAGAAAATTCCTTGCATTTTTTTTTCAATTATTTATATAATGTTTTGAACATCAAAAAAAAATTCTTCAAACGCATTCTTGGTCTACTAAAAAGTTATTCCGCTACGAAATTATCATTTATTAAATACTTATTAAATGTCACTGTAAATAAAGATAAAAATTACATTTACTTAATATATTTCAATCGGTAAATTAAATTGCTTAAATTTCTTACATTAAATAACACACATTTAATTTAAATCAGTAAATTGTAATTATTCTAAATACACCACAGTTAAATATAATCATTTATAACCAACACTGTGTAGGTATATTGCTGTAACAATGGTGTAAAAGATAAATAAAAACTGAATTGTAATACTAAAGTAGTATGTTTTTCCTTAAACTTTCATTAATACAAATATTGTATTTTTGTCAACATTCTTTTAAAACACAATTTATTTAACATATTAAATACTGTTATACATGTTACCTTAAACTCAAATATATTTTATCCAATCAATCTACTTCTTTAATTAATTTTAATTAAAAAAATAACTTCGCAGAGATTGAAAAAAAAAAGTGCATAGCGATTTCATCCGGCGAAATAATCTATTAAGATCATTATGTTTTCAAAATATGTAGGAACCAAATACACAAACCGAATAAATATTTCAATAAAATTAATAGACATAATAAATCATAAAATAAATGAATAAAAAATTGTAAATGTACTTAGTCAAAAAAGAGTTCCAATTTTAAAATGATAAAGGCATAAATGAAATAACGAAATAATAACACGCGTAAAAAATCACAAAATTAATAATATTCAACCAAAGGAAAATTATCATAATTAAAGCCATAAAAGATTTTCATAAATTAACAAAAATTGAACACTTCGTGTGGTGTAAGAGATAATAGACAACTCTGAATCTAAGGCAAGTATATCTAATATTATGTCATACAAAAATAAAAAAAATCAATAAATTAAAATCATTTTAAATATCAAAATAAATTCACTGTCTTTAGCCATAACAGTTAGTTGTATAACAATTTAAATTCATACTTTTTACTTTTCAAGTTAACTAAGTAATCTTGAATATTATTATAAATAGGGACGAAATTTCTCATAAACTACAGGTGTATTTATTATAAAAACATTAAAAAATATTAATATCGTTTTTTAACATTTTTTAGATTAAAATGGCAATCGCATGTATGCATGAGCTATTTTTGAAAATGTCAAATTAGAAGCATAAAGAGTTAAAAGAAATGCAAATAGACTTTAAGATTACTTCTTATAAATTTAAATATTAGATTTACGCTCTATTTTGAATAAGGGTTTTTTAATAATTTTGAGTAATACAGAAAATAAATTGTAATATAATTCAATATATATTTTAAGCGTTTGTTTATATTCCACATATAATATTCACTGAATAATGAAAAATTTATTTATAACATTAAATTTTCTAAGCAAAAAATATAATATTAGGAGAAATATCTTTGCATGTTTGTTTATAAGTACAACATTTTAATTTATGTTAAATATGTAAATACCTTTAAAAAAAGGAAAATAAAGTGTCATTTTAAATAATTCTATAAAAAAAAGACTGTAAAATAATATATTTAATATAAAAAATAAATAATCGAATTATATGAACTATTTTTAAAAGGCATCTTACTGTTATTTTTATGTCATAAATTTTCATTAAATTAAATTATTTTAAATGTAAATTTCAATAGTTTATTCTGTTTTAACTAGAATAATAAAGTATGCATGGAAAATAATCTTCTTACCATTAAAGAATCTGCATTATTATGCTTAATCCACGCATGCACACAGACAGAAATTCCACGGGAAGGGAAAATTAAGAAAGTAATTATATCCCAACAGCGACAAGTTTCCCCGCACAAATGAATGCGTGACACAATTGTGCTTTCAATTCCGAAGCACGGCAGACATGAACTCCGTGTTCCTCACCGAGCTGGAAATCGAGGAAAACTCAGATGATAAAATCCCATCACCATTTTCACCTGTTCCAAAAACATCGTTTTCTCCTTGCGCCGAGTGTTGGCGGGAAAAAGGAGTCGCGTTCGAAAGTGCCTTGAGGGAGGAAAACGCATTTGTGCTGAAAGCATACAATCAAGGTCAGATTGAAAGGGTAAGTTCTTTTCGTGATACGTCAGCGATCGAAACAGCAGGCACAGAAGATTATGTGATCGTTTTAGATATTAATGAAACGATGGAAAAAGAAATGACTCTTCGTGATTTTTATATTCCATTCAATGCAGACATTTTTCGGTTTAATCTTTTTTTACCGCGGATATTACTTTAGTTTTATTTTTTGAGAAAATTTATTTATATTTAAATAAAAGTTACTTGTTTAAAATCCATTTTAGCTTAATTATAAAGCAATGTAAACACCATTTTTTCAATAAATTTTATAAAAAAAATATTGAAAAAATTATTTTGATTTCCATTTAATACATATAGGTCAAATATTTTACATTATTTTAGATTTCATTTTCACAAAGCACATACAAATATTAGTTTGGGGAAAAAGTAATCCATTATTTTTTCGGTAGACATCTGTAGTGATCGATATCTCGTGAGGTATCTATCAAACAATTTCAGATTTCTGCTCGTTGGAAAGGTGGCATTTGATACTAAAATATCCTCTTGTGGTTTTTTGTTTGATTAATTCAGTAACGTGTACAAGGTTTTAAAAATGGAAGACAACAAACAGAAAATTCGATACATTTTCGTTTTTCTCTTGTAACGGCGAAAAAGATACCCGGATGGCTAAAATTGTGAAAGGTGTTTATCGTCCTATATAAGACTGTAACAACCAGTTACGTATAATGTTTGTTTCGTCGATTCCTTTTGGGTATTTTTGATGTTAGAGATGCACCTCGCATGTGGATACAGCATCGTCAAAAATGTCTATAAAATATCAAAAGTGATCGAAGTTAACCGCATGTCAGAGGTCGTAACGCGCAAGACCTAAAAATCTACATGAAAGCTGTTTTAAACCTTTTTACAAAGCGAATCTGAAAGAAGTTACAAAAAGTTCACGTAAAAATAATGGATTTCTTTTTTCCCTAACCTAATATTATAAAAAAAAAGTTTTGGAAACAATAACAGGAAACATGGCATAAAAAATTGACAATATGGATTGAAAAATTGCTTTTAAAGTATAATCATCCCAGGGGAAAAGTTTTATATTCAATATTCATTGCTATTTTAACATAATCAATATATTTTGTGATAAATAAATTGGCATGATAAATTCTCTATTAAACTATTTTCTTGAGTAATCTGCGCAAAGGAATCATTAATATCAACCATTTTTTTTATTTCTAAAAATAATATCCAGTAAACTGTTTTTTGATTTCTAAAAAGATTTTAATCAATTAATAACAAAAAATATGCAAAAAATCATTTAAAGAACATATATATCTGTTCTTCCTAACGAAAAACAGTGATTAGAATAATGAGCAAATTAATGGAAATAAATATATATAGAAATCTCAAGAAATAAGAATCAACTATTCTTTGAATTTTGAACAATATATATAACACATTTTATCTAGAAGTGAGACGTTTTAAAATATAAGAAAACAGAAATAAGGAAATATATTTCTTTCTTGTTTCAATAGTTTATTCTCATCAAAGCTGTTTTGATTAACTTTTTTTTTTAAAAAAAAAAGCGAAAAATATGACTAAACGGTGTAATCTATCAGTTACATGGCAAATTTTTATGAATAGCTTGATGAAAATTCTGTGTTCTTTATTACGAAATGCAACCAGAAGTCATCAAGCATTAACTGACCCAAAATTTCACTATTGAGGAGACTAGCAGAACTGCATCGTTTTCGCAATCATAAAATTAATATCGATGTGTAAACTTTCATTACATCGATATGTATATGTCTTTACAAAGCTTGTGTGTCATGTGAAAATTTTACATTTTATCTATTGTATATTTTATAAAAATTTATTAGCCTCAGAATAATTTTATTAATTATCAATGAAAAGATGATGATTTAATGTCATTAATAAATAATATTATATTAGTTTAATAAGTTAGCAATTTTTAAATTAATGATAATACATTAATTATGTATTTCTTAACTTATTTTTAACCAATTTATACTTTCATATTACAGCACTGAAATTGAAACAACTTTGCAATAAGCTTATTAAGAAGTGTCTCATAAATTGGAGAATAGCTCATATTGAAAATGATAATTGTTTAAAATAAATATTTTATTTTTGCTTCTAAAAAAGAATGGTACAAGCTTCGTTATTAATGAGAACAACATATCATTGGAAAAATCCGAAAACAGCAAATTAGAATTTAGTAAACTTCAGTATAAGAAATTAAGGAACGTATTATAGGATTTTAAAATGATTGCAACTATTTTTCTTCAAACAAATAGATGTAAAATAATCAACATTTCTTTCTCCTTAACAAAGCATTAAGTTTTATGCCAATAATGTTCCTCATAAGCAATTTTAATACATTAAATTTTAAAATTTTTATAATTATTTAACTAACTGCAATTTACAGAATTTTTCTTAAAAATATCCTCTTATATCTCAGAATAAGTAAAAACGATATTTACTAAAATAAAATAATTCACTTTATAAATTCTTTCCATTATTTCACAGTGAAAAAATATATGTTTATAAAATATACACATATTATTGTATGGTATGAATATACATTATTAAACTTGTATTTGGTAAGTGTTAGTTAAATTGCATATTTCCGATAGATATTGAAAAGATTGTTTTGCCTTGATATTTTATTCTATTATTCATAAAATTGTTAAAAAAAAATAGTCAATCAAAAATCAATTCAAATTAATTTTATATGAAAAAAGCAGAAAAATATAATTTAGATTTTTATCAAGTATAAACGGCAATAAATATCGCATAAGAAATTAGCATAACTTATTCTATAATTTTATGTTATATTATATTATAGAATATATCGATTTTGATAAAGACTTTTCTTTTTATCACTGTATTTGTTAAGAATTGAATAATTGTATTTATTGAATTCAATTAAATTATAATTAATTCAATCAATTTACAATTGAATTGAATAATTGAATAATAAACAAGAGAAAATGGAAACCTTTCTGCTTAATGCTAATTCAAATGCCCAATTAACTCTCACAAACTTTTAAAAGTTTCCTATTTCAATTTTTTCTTTGATTTCTATCTGTCTATATACTATTTTTTCTTTATTAAAATTTATTATTTTATGTTTATTACGAAACAAAGTTGATTTTCCTTATTACAATACAATAAATAAAGTTTAAGCTTCAACCAACAAACTTTTTTCTGAATCACATTAAAACTAAAGCAAAAACCTTTAAGTAGCTATATTAAGACTGAGTAGATGATTCTAACGATGAAAACATCAATTTTGTGACTGATAGTTTTATCGTAATCGATTTGATTCTCTTTATTCGATCGATACAACTCTATCCTACGTTTTGAAATGGATGCTGTTCAACTCAGATAACTGTACTTTATATCATTAAGTCCATTTTAACGAGTTTCTATTGAATGGCAAAAAAGAAACACTAATTTGGTTTTAAGAAACATAAAAAAATCCCAATGTTTCTTTTTCTTTTTGCAAGAGTTATGTTTTCATTCGTTCATTTCTTGTATGAAACAACCAGGTGGAATATTTTCATCAGCTGTAAACATTTCCAAATGAGTTGATGCCACTATCAAAACACCAGGTGCGTTTATGTTTTCTGAGTTTAAATGATTGTTTACTGAAAGCGCGTGATAATGAACTACTACGAATGTACACCACCAATTGGCTAATTTGGCACGATGGTAAATGGATATCATAATGAATAAAATAAAAAAAGATATCAAAGAGATTATAGTCAACCCTTCAAAGTTTTACTAGGAAAAAATTACGTCATTTCGGACAATATGACATATTATGAAAAACAGAATGAGTGTCTTTGTTGTATTGCAATAATAAAATAAATATATGTGAAATAAAAACTGCGCCAACTGTTATTTTTATCGCCAATAAAGATTGTTTATGCAGTACGTGACAGAGCATGAATAAGTGACGTCATAAAATTGAGATGCTGTAAATGTCAATATATGCAATAGTTATGTAATAAAATATTATATTCTTAATAATACTTTGCGGCAAATGTCAAATAAAAATTTACAGTTAGTTATAAGTTATGTTTTCAGTTGTATATCCCTTTTTCTTTAGCTTCTTTATAGTAAAAATATCTAAAAAAAATAATATAAGTTGCATTCAGAGAAATTAGAAAAAATTCTTTGAAATATTAAAAAGAAACTACATCAAGCAACTTTGTTAAATTAATATACTGAATAAATAAGAAATCCACTGGAAATATTATATAGACTTACATAAAAAATTTTATTGAAAATTTAAACATATTTGCCACGTAGAGTTAGAAAAATATTGAGGAATGAAATCAGGTTCTTAGGTAATCAATAATTATCTTGAAACCAATAAAAACAAGACATGCTAAAAAACTTTTTTTTTTTACAGAATATAAGGATTTTTTTATTCAGAAAGTGAAATAAGCTTTTTGGAAATGAATTTAAAAGCTATCTAAATTAAACTTAATATAGTCTATACTCAACAATAAAGTTTCAACAAAAGAATTGTCTTTAAGAATTGATTCGAAACCTATGTAGACAAATTAGCAACCGAATGTTTAGCGTTGTGGCCTTCTGTTCTACAGTCTGTGTGATCAAATCTTTTCTTGCGCATCGGAGTTTATACTCTGTCGGAATCCATTTTAAACTGTAAGTCTCGGTCAAATTAATCTATGAGTGCAAAAAATGACCGATGAGCAACGAACAGGAAAATCAAAATTCGTATTGGTGTTGATACCCTCTATACAAAGAATTTCAAATTACTTGAGCATCCTTCATTAAAGTTACACAAATTTAGTTACAGTTTAAGAACTTTTCAACGCTATTTCTAATACATACTGAGTTATATATATTTCATGTGTAATGGTAGCATATTCAGGTATTTAAGCATTCCCGAACGAAAACGATAAAAATAAGCCTTAATTCAATTAAATTAGTAGAATGTTTAACATAATTTTCGTATATCTTAGTCAAATGAAATTTTCAATACAAAGATGATTATTGCTTTGTCTTAGAATGTCTTGTGGAATTCTCGTTTAAGCCGCCTTAACTTAGCGTATTGGGAAAAGTACCTGAAATTGGTAACATTTTAAAGAAACATTGTTAACACACTGCTATCTGGTTCAACAGTTTCTCTAACAGCTATTATTAGATGTGGTAGAAAACCTGAAGAAAACCTTGTGATGAAAAATCAAGGCTTCGTTGAAGAAGATCAGAGAGCCATGTGAATAAAAACATGAAGATTAAATGTAAAGTACGTCATCATACTTGTTTTTTATAAGAAGAAAACCACATTCGAAATAACATTCATTCTTAAAATAACACAGCCCGGACAAAGTGAGCTGATGATATGAGTTAGGATCAGTATAGAGTGATGTTCGTATATGTATGTCATTTGAAATGGTAATTTGGCAATTGCTAAAATACTTAAGATATGCAGTCAATATATAAAACTTTATGATGTACCTGATGTTGCAGCCATTGCTTATTTATTTTAATACATGATAATGCCAGGCCACATTTAGTTGATATAGAGAAGAATATTCTTAAATTAGTATAAAAGTATATAACTATAAATAACAGCGTATGGAATGGCCAATATACTCTCTAGACCTAAATCTGGGCGATTATATTTGCGAATACACTTGGATTTTGCATAGCTATGAGATCAAAACTCTCCTTTATTTTCCAGATTTTAGTGATTTCTTGTCTAAAGGAGCAGAACTGTATTCCTTAAAATTTTAAGAATAAACTCATTAAATCAATGTAAAAAAGGTACGCAGAAATTTTAGAGTCTTCGATTTTCAGAGAAACCACGCGCTTTATCACGGATTTTGTATCGTTTTTAAACAATACGTCTTTCCTCATTTAAATGTAACCAAATTCTGTACTTGAAGCTTATTTATAACTCTCTATTATGCTAGTGATTTAAGATTTCCATAAAAATTTTTCGCTTCTTTCTATATTTTTTTAGTTACACACTTATATTATATTTTATGCTAAAGCATAGTTGTCCCAAAATGGTTTTCTTCGCTTTTTCTATTATTTTTCTATTAATTCTTTAAAGTGGTGTGTTAACATTCCTCCTCAGGATGAGTTAAAAACCATATTAATTCTGGTTGGGAAAGATATTGGTATTATTAAATATTTACATAAAAAAAAATTTTTGTAGTGGTGACTAATATCTTAAATGCAAATATCAGTCTCCTCCTTGTATACGTAAGAAAAATGCTTCAAGGTTAAAGATGTTTAACGAATCCCAATTAGAGTTCCAATTAAAGAGAAATGGAACGAAAAC
Source organism: Latrodectus geometricus (assembly GCA_026290005.1). NCBI lineage: Eukaryota > Metazoa > Arthropoda > Arachnida > Araneae > Theridiidae > Latrodectus > Latrodectus geometricus. Next base: position 14,098 of record JAPDSC010086023.1, on the reverse strand, counting down.
AGGGAAACAAAAATACAAATACAATTTACTTACACCAAAAAGTAAATGTCCCTACAAAGAATTATACTAAATGATATCCACGGAGAGAATCTATTATTTCAGAGTGAAGTAATTATTGTAAAGAAATCGTAAAATTCCAAATTGTTATTATAAACGTAAAACAAATTGAATGTTAGAATAAACACAGATGTAAAGAACTTCTTTCTAGATGCTAATTAAAACCTTCTGCATGAACTAATTTAGAAAATATAGATAAATACATATTTAAGAATGTTAATATTACAAATGAGTAAGAAAATTCGACAGAATATAGAAATCGGTAAAAGGATAAATGCAACCAAATGCAGAATTCAAATTTATTTTTAAAGTATAAAATGTGTCAAATAAAAACCAATGAAAAGTTAGAATTTTTATTCTTAATAATGTATTATAAATTTAGCTAAATGTAGAATTTGACTTCATACAGAATTGAATATTTTATTACAATAAATAGTAAAATAATTCAATAGAAATTCCAATTAAATGCAACCAAATTTGGATTTCAGATTTTCCATTCAAATATTTACCTAACATGTACAAAAAGTATATATATATCATTTAATTTGCAATAGATTTCAGAAGTATTTGTCACGATTTGTAATTATGTATATGAATAATATTTATATAAATTATTTTGTGAAATCGTTAAACGTCAATATTTAACTGTTCAAATGTTAGGAAAAGTGTATTTTATTTTAAACATGTAAGTTCTAATAAATATTTAACTATAATCAAATATGTTAATGTAAATTAGGCTGAATTTTAGTTTTTCAATTTTGACAAACATCAATTTAAATTAGATAGCGTTTTGAAATGGTAATCTAATTGATATGTAAAGCATCATACAAAATATAAGTTTTTGAATCTGTGACAAGGCAAACTAAAAAGTTTCCTTAATCTACCAATAAAAAGTACTTGAAATTTAAAACACTTCTTGTGGTTTTATGTACCAGTCACTCTGTTTGATATCAAATAAATACTTAGAGAAAACTAAACTAAATATATCTAAAACCTATATTCTCTCTCTTCTACTATATATCTTTCGATGTTGTCAGATATTATTATTCCTTTTTATGAAATCTAAGTTATGACAGTTAATTTATATTTACATAATTAAAATTGTTCAAATCTCCTGTATATTTGAGTAAAATACAATTATTTTTCTTAGATGCAAAATTATATATTTATATATATATTATTATGATTTGAAATAAAGTTCCGTTTTTTTAAACTACGTTTAAATAACAACAGAAACTTTAATTAGATATTTTTTTTATAATTTACTAATATAAAAAAATTAGTTATCTTTAAGAATAATCTGAGAAAATTATAATATTGTTAATTGTATTCACTATTAAAAGTTGTACTTTATATCAGTCATATATTTGCTTATAAAATAGCACCTAAATTCCATAAAATTAACTCTCGCCAATTGGCTTGCACCTATCTGTTGCCAAAGAAACAAGAGAAGCTCTATTTTTCAACAGAAGATACCATAAAAAATCATCTTTGATTTATTGAACAGACTCATTGAGAACAGTATGAGGCACTACCTGAAATATCGCCAATACATAACACCCTTATCCCCACTTGAAGTGGACAGCTCTTGTTACTATAACAACCACCACTAACTAGACTACTTCGTGAGAGCTATTCTGGTGATGGACACAAAATTTTATTAGTTCAGCGTGAATACTTAAATCACAATGAGTTAATAAAGTCTTTTTGTTTCAAATCAGATAAATTTATATTGAAACATTTTGCCATTATTATTTTTGCTATGAACGAATGTTTATATTTTCTTGTAGAAAGGTCACCTAAGTTAATATTATTAAATATACCTAGTTGATATAGATAATTATATTACAGTTACTCTTTATAGTTTTATAATTAGTTGAATAAATAACTGATAAAATAAATTGTGTTATTAATTCATGGCGAGAGCTATTGATCAATTTATATAAGCAATAATTATGCTTTCATATTTTACATATTTTTTTATTATTTTTAAATTGACTTTTGACTATTCATATTCAAGAAAAGTTTGCGACACTTATTCCAAGTGATAATAATATGAATGGTAAAAATGAGAAATATTTTTAATAAATGATTTTATATTTACAAAGCAGATTTCAATATCATTTAATGACAAGTAAAACAATTCTGAATGGTTTATTTGCAAAAAGTATAATAAGTTCATTTTGATAAATGAGTCATTAAGCATTTATAGTTATTTTTAATGTGAACTTTATTTACTGGAAACAACAATAAATAATAGTGAGAATTAAAATACAATTCATCGATTATTATTGTTTCAATTCTTTTTAACACTGTAACTATATAATAATTTAAATTATAAAAATAATTTCAAATAAAATAACTATAATAATGATTCCAATAATGAACGTAGAAAGACACTGAAATTATCCGCAAACCATTTGTTAAATCATCAGTAAAAAAATAATGTTCGACAAAAATATCCTATAAGCTTAGAATCCCATCTGGTTATCACTATATTAAAAGATATTACGAGCAAAACTTTCAAAGAAAACAAACAGCTTTTCGAATGAAATCCACTTAAACTTGCCCTAGAACTAAAACTGAAGCGAAACTTCCTCGTATTTATAGTGCGCTCCTTTTCCGAAATATGTGATTTTTATTGCGAAACTTTTGTAGTCAGTAAATTTTAACATTTTGCAAGAAGTATGTAAACAGAAGATTCGCTTGTGCTACGTGGGAGCTCGTGATTGGTTGAAGGAAGGCAAACATTCTTTCTTTACACATTTGCTAGAAAACAGGAATTTCAAAGTACGAAGAAATACAACCAAATGATTTGCGAGCTTCCGAACTTTTTTTTAAAGAAAACAAATGGACCATAGGTTTATTGATTCACATTTACAATTTTAGAACCGAGTCTATTTGCTGAATTCAAAGATAATTCTGAGGCTTGTATTTCTTATTCTTTGATTACAGGGTAATATATTTTACCTTTTGTTGCACGGCAACGCTATCGATTCAGAATTGCAAGACATGTTTTTTAGAAAAGCGATTATCCCTTGGTACGTTTTAAAATACGATACTAGATATTCCCTAAGTACTATTATTTTTAAAGCTTCGTTTACTTTTATGATGTCTCTAAATATATGCTTATATATACACAAAAACATTGTTGTCAATTAGTAAGTTTGTAAAGATTGCTTTGTGTTGAGAAACAAGGAAGAAATTTTCAAATGTTATCCCATGAAATTTTTTAAATAAAAAATATCAACTAGCGCATCTAAAACTTATTTTAAAATTTTCTCAAAAAGTGGATCTAAATAATGAGTGCTTAAACAAAGGTATACTGAAATGATTAAAACATCTTCTAAATTTAACTACCAAATCAGTATTTTATTCTAAAACTTATTGTGTGATGCGTGATACTGTTTTCTATACGTCATGTTATAAAATTTTCGATAGCTAGATGACTGAATAAATATTGAAAAGAATTTCAAAAGAGAAATTCCACGCAGAGTATTTTTTTTATGAATTTTAGAGTTGCTTTATTCAACTGTTTTAAGTGCTATCTCAAATTCAGTCTGAATAATTTTGTTGTATGATTCATAAATTATATTCTTTTGTTTAATCTATTATGAGGTACATAGTTTTTAATACTGTGAAATATATTTCGATATTATTGTACTTATTTTCTCTCATATTGATATGTTTATATTTTATAATATTTTTTACTTAATGAGCAAATACATTAAATAGGCAAAACATTTTTAAATTGCAAATACGTATAAGGTACACAGAAAAATTTAAGTGTATTTTTTGTTCGTTTGCATAGTTATTTACGTTTTAATCTATGTAAAATGCTATTTAAAATTTACTTTATAAGTTTTTGGTTTTATTTAAAAAGTGTTTGAAAATATTTCTAAAAATAAAAGTATTTTTAAACACACTGTATTCTACTCTCTATATTATTTTTCATTGTATAAACACCTTTTAATAAAAAAATATTTGTAAGTTTTTATACTTCCTTTTAGTTATGTATTTCTTTGTACAGTAAATTAATAGTTTTGGTGCAAAAATACTAAACGAATAAAAGTAAAATTAGAAAGGTATATTAAATTTAATACATTTAAAAAGTATACATACAAATAATTGAAATTTTGAAAGTTTTAAATAATACTTATAAATTAATTACCATTGATTATGTTTGTATTTCTATTAGCACTAAAAATAAGTAATATGTGTAAATATATCATTGTAAATTTTTAAAACATGATCTCTTATTCTATCAAATATATCAAGGTTAGTATTTTTAATCCGTGCAATAATAGTTCTCTCATCTTTTAAAACAAGGCTCTTAAATTAGTTCAATTAAATTTTACGTAATTTTACTTATCTGTATTTATAGATGCTATTTTTATGAAATAAAGATATTTGATAAGTAAATTTATATACTCTGTATATTTCTACTCTTACATAAGTTGGAGCTTATTCAATACACATAAGAGAATATATTGATGAAACAATCCACAACTCATTAGCATAACTCATTAGCGATAATTTTCTTACAATATTTACATGATATTTTTTGTAATGAAAAGATAAAAAGAAAACCAAATCAGCGATCCATTCTCTGTAAATCTGATGATTTAACATAAAGGTTCCACAATGTCCTAGTAATATGACCACACTGTTTTAGGCAGAGAAACATCATTTTGAGGAGGGAGGACCTGGGTCCATTTCTAGTCATTGTTGAACAATAAGATATGAATATTAGACTTCTTCTTTCTATATGCACGCCTGTCTGAATGGGTGCCGCGAAATTTTCCGGGTGTTTTACTTTTTGACACAAGTATATAGGTGACCATCAAAAATAGTCTTCAAATAAAGTGATGCATGACGAAAATTCAAAAACCTTACCATAGTTATCAATTATAGTATGTCAGCTGCCAGAAGTTAAAATGTTTTTCTAAACAATCTCAGCTACGTATCCAACCACTATAGAACACCTGGATACGTTACTATTTTTGACATTTACAGTTCCAACGTGGGTTCTTACGAAATCTTCATGTTTTCTACCTTGCGACTCGTGAATATGGCTCAATAGCCATAAAATATCTTTCTGTCTGTTGAAATACGTCAAGTGCTCAAAGGAAGTATTATGAATTTCGGCAGTTTATCTTTCAGTTAAGCAATATAAAGTTAAATTTTAAGATAAACCAATTATTTTCTATCATTGAGTAAAAATGCAAGATTATGTCAAGCGATAAGCACATTTAAAAGAATCTGTTACCTGTTACTGTTATCTGTTACATCTAAATAACCTTTTCAAACATTCTAATATATTAATTTGCAAAATATAAAACTCTCTATAATGTTAAATAGTAACTATGATGAAGAAATGGTGAAAAGAAAAGTCATGGTTCTGTTCTTTAGGTATCATCAATATTTCCTATGTTTATTGATTATAAGGCTTCACAAGATACTTGTATAACTTCGATGTATACAGTTATCTTACATTGCCTTAAAACAAACCATATTTTATAGTAATTGAAATATTTATAATATGATATTATGATTGTGCACTACGTATTTAACAACAAAATATAGTTGCTATCAGTAATTTTTACTAACAATTTTCAAATATGATTCCACGTTTTTATTTATTTAATTCCATATATTTTATCATCTCTTCACTTTTTAAATTTAATTATTAAATTTAAAATAACAATTACAAAAATTCAATAAATATCTATAAGAAATGTTTCATTAACCACTTTTGTTTCTAAGACACAATAACAAATCTTTACTTTTCCTAATAATTAAAATAAATCGCATTTATTTTCATTCATATGTTTAAAAATAAAATTTAAATGCAATAAAAAGGATTCTGGATATTAAATATTCTACAGCAAATTTGGTTCTGGGAAGAATATAACTAACTGATATTTTTATCTGTAAAAATTTGGCAGGAAACTCACTAAAATGTTTTGGATTACTAAATAAAAAAAAAGTTTGCATATGTCATCTTGCTTATATACTTACACATCGCAATATTACATATTTTTATTCAATGTATGTCAATAATTGCCCTTTTAACAGAACCTATGGAAAACAAATCAAAATACATAATAATTCAAAAATCTAAAGATATTAACTTTATGTTAATTATAATAACAAAGATAATAATTATATTAATATATAATTATTTGAAATAATAATAAAATATATATATTAATTAATTTAAAGACTGTAAAATTAAAAAATTGTTACATGGATGAACAGATATTATGTATGGAAGATAATTATATAAGGAATGGAGAATAATTATATAAGGAATGGAGAATAATTATATAATTTATAGGCAATTTTTTGTTAAGAATTTCATTAAACGATATCATTGATTGATTGATCATAAAATTCTTAAAACGGCAAACTTTGCCAAATTGTATTTGCCTGTTTCACTAGAAATCATAACAATAATAAACTAGTATTAAAAATTATCTTGATTGGTTCACAAATATTTTTATCAAATATAAAGTTCAAGATATGAAAAGAAAGATATTTCAACGAATTTTTAAGAAAATTAGAAGTTTACCTATGTGAGAATCCTAACCCTATTGCTTCAACAATAACATTAAATGAAATACATTTAATAAAATGAACATGTACAATTGATTCATTATGTATCGTCTATAATTTTGAAAAATCAGTTTTATGAAATAATAATTGATAATATATTAATGGAATGAAATCTTGATATTATGCAAATGAATTTCAATTATAAAAAAGAGTGCAATTTTTGTAACAACAGCATACATTTGATATGGAAAAAGTAATTATGTAATATCATACAATATATTTTATAAATCTGAACGTTGTTTTAATAGATTATTAATTTTTGTTTGAAAATTTTCGATTTATGATACACAGTCAAATCGATACGGATAAAAACTCACACACACAAATCTAAATAAAAAAAAATATTCCAAATAATTGAATACGTAGCTATTAATTTTTTATTTATAAATTAAATAAAGTAATTTTGACACTACTCTTTTTTAATCAAATTTTATTTATAAAAGGTACCTTTTTAATCCTTTTGAATCGAATTTTGCAATTAATTTTATTAACTGGTAAATATTGGTTTTTAAAATATTTTAAAAAATTCAGTTATTGCAAAGAAATAAATTTATTTTTTCATTCAACAGTTTTGTAATCGAAAAATATGTATTTAATTAAAACAAAAAAATGATGCGGCAAACTTTTTTTTTTTTTTAAGTTGTCATTTTTGTGCAATAGCTAAAGATGAAAGCCGTTTTAAGCTAAATCAGATAATAAAATCATGACTTTAAATTGAACCTAATTTTGCACCCATTTTGACACTTAAAAATAAGTTTTAATGTTCTACTACTCGGTCAACATTAACGAATAACGATCAAACAAAATGAAACAAACTTTTAACACTTAACTTGTAGGAAAAAGAATGGATGATAAAATCACATCTTTATCGTTATTAAAACTTTTTTGTGTGGTGTGATTGGTTACGCAATGAATGAAGCATAGAAAATAGTGTTTGTCATTAAATAATACATATTTTAACAAGCAGTCATAAAAAAATTCGACTTCGTAATGAATCGATATTTATTTGCTCTTCAATAATACTTGAGGTAATGACTTAATGATGACGAAAATTATAAACGTAACATGAAATGAGGAAACATGTTTTTAATTTGTTTGATCATTCCAGACAAACACAATTAATCCTATGAAAGAAAAAATGTGATAAATGCAATATTAAAATAAATATAAAGATTCATTTGATTATAATGATAAAAAACTGCATTCAAAAATATTTTAAAAACTTAAGGAATTTCAAGTCAGCAAGGGAATTAGAATTTAAACTGTTTTTTTTAACACTTCTATTCAGTTGCAACTATGTTCAAACACAAGAATCATTTAAATTCTTTAATTTAAATCTATAAAGTTATTTATAAATAAGCTTGAAACCCATTTACATAATCTGTCGATTAGCCCTTTAACATCTACTAATATCTCAGTTAGGCTGTAAATTCAATTAATGTTACCTTACTATGATAACCGTCGAAGTTAATTTTATTTGTTTGCTCTCACTTCATTTTAAATAGTTAAGTCATTATTTTGTAATATAGTTTTAAACAGCATAATCTGATTATCCATTTCAACTGTTTCATCAAGTAAATTCTTCTTGAATTCGCTTCATTAGGCGGATATGGTAACATAAAATTACTGGTCTTAAGATGATGATAAAATTGTGTCTCACATATTTTAATGAGTTACTTTTCAAGTTTTTTATACATTATATACTATACTATACAAATTATATAATAAATATTCATTTATATCGTAAATGTTTAATTTTATATTTCATTTTTTAATACACGTTAAAATCAAACAAACATTTAAAAGTGCCAAATTATCTTTCAAAAACAATTTCCTTCTTTTTCCTTTTAACAAAAATTTCGAATTGTAGCAACATAAAATACTAATTCTACCAGTTAACATATAAAAATGATAAAGTTTTCAATATATGAATGATAAAAACATTCCATGAAATTGAAAAATATTTTTAAAAAATTAACGAATTTCAAGTCAGCAAAGAAATTAGAATTTAAAATGATTTGATTTTAAAATTCTGTTCAGTGTAGCATAAAATTATTACTTGGCTTTTGCTTGTTTCGTTAAAATAGACCTTAACAAAGATTTGTTTCTGATAAATCTCATTTGAACTACCACTGTCGAAACTTAGTACCCATTTACCAGCTGATTCAGTTTAATTTTCAGAGCTGGTTGACATATATTGAGAACGATAACAATCTTTCCACAAAGGCTCCTAACTTCGTGTTTTAATGTGACGCCAAAACTCAAACTTGGCGAAATTAACGTCCGGGAGAAAAAAAACCAAAAGAACATTTCCTGTTCCTAGCGTTTCGTTAGCAAGGCGAGAAATTTTGGAAAGAGTCCAGTTTTATCTGCAGCTGTAAAGCTTCCTTTTTGTCGTCAGAATAAAAAGACTCGTTCTTTTATTATTTATTTATTTTTTTACTGTTCATTAGTACAAGGTGAGCTATGTCCATCACCATTGCTATGTACTCTTTTTATGTGACCTTTTGTCTGTAAGCTTAAGCATTACAAGATTAAAAAGAAAACGATAGGTGCAAATGTGAGGTCGTAAAAAAGATTTTTCACGGATGCTTCAGTGTCATATAATGAAAAAAAATTTTCATTTTCAATATGCTTTATCTTTCTTTTCTTGACAAGCAAATATGAGTACATTAAGAACTTCTGTTAAGTCAGCGTGAGCTCAAAAATACACCCTTAAATTTTAATATTGTATATTAAATTGTTACATGAGATGAAGAATTTCTAACTACTTGAAAAAGAGAAACATTTAACTAACAGGAAATTACATTTCATACAGAAATTAAAATCAAAATGTGAAAAATATGCTTTTTTTATTGATATATAAATATGTGTTTTGATTAACTCCTAAACTTTTCCATTGCTTATAAAAATTATTAGCACTTAATCACATTTTTTAAATAACTTTTACAAATAATTTTTAAAATACACGTATAAGACAAAATATAGAAATATATTTGATTGCCTTATTATATCTAAATTATTGACTCTAAATATGGCATTAATTAGAAAATTCTCAGAAGCAAATTTACATTTATTTCTATTACATATGAATATAAATTCAAATTTAGAATAATAATTTTTCTCTCTTTCCTTCTCATGTACATCATTTAATTTTCGTTCATGTTGTTTTAAAAAAGAACAAACAAAAGTAACTTTTCTAAATTATTTTCCTCATTTGTCAGTTTTGGAATTTGTTGTTATAGTCCTTATAAAAAGAGAAAAAAATATGATAAAGTTTTATCTACAAAAATAGAAATCAGGAAACTTACAAATAAATTGTCTTTAATATTTCCTTATTTATCAGACTTGTAATTTATAGGTTTCTTATAAAAAGAAAAATATCTCTGCATTTAAAGAGAAAAAATGATGGAAAATATTATATCTAAAAAATAAAAAATTTTCTATTCTAATATCAGATACTGATAGTAAATAATTTATTCGATATTTGGAAAGTTTTTGCCCCTTTCAAATCTAGAAATTTGAACTAGCAGATATTCTCACTGTATAAGAAAATATTAACATAAAAATATTATTATTTAATATTTGTAAAAAGAAAATACTAATGTGTATACATATGTGTTACTGACATAAGTAACCATAACGCAAAACCATCACTTGCCAAATGTTACTGTACTTAAAATTTTCTCTTTTTCAGAATAGGTTAACTACAGTAAAAATAATGTTACTTACCATTGTTATTATTGCAATATTAAAAACTTGGAATTACAAGATACTTCAGAAAGTATGTAGTAAATTACAATAAATATTTTAATCATATTCTGAAATGATTTTATTTAATTTTTTCACTAATTGTGTGAGTGCAGGTAATATTATTCAATTTGATTAATTTGGACGTCGAAAATTTAGTTTTATTATTTTTTACAAAAGTTAATTTGAAATTATTACGAAACTCTTTATAATACTAAAATTTTTATCATACATTATTTTTTCATTATCATTAAAAATCATTAAATTCATTTTAGTTTAAATATCGTAATCTAATTTTAGTCATTAAAATTTTTTATTTCAGCTGAATAAATTTAACAACATAAATCCAGCTTTTTATTAGTGTTTAAATTATTTTCTTAGACTCAATTTGAATAAGTTAGAAAACTCAATCATAAATCACTGCCTTTTCGATAATATTCGAAAACAGTTATCAGAATCTTCATGACTTTGGTTTTATACCGAATCATTTTGATCCAGAAAATCCACAGGTGTGCAAATATTTTGATATTAAATGCCTGGAATATCGATATACGGTGTTTGAAGTTTGAAATCAAAAGAGTTTTGCATACATAATATAGGAATTAATTTTTCACATTTCAAAACAATTCTTAATATTTTCCTCCTTTTTTAAAACATTTCATTGACATTTTTGTTTAATCTACCTTTGAAACAATTACTAAATTAGTTCGAGGATTTTATTTTTTCATATTAATATTTAAATCAAACTTAAAATTTATCCATTAAAAGCAATGTCATATTAGGCACATTGCGTTTATGGCATTATGCCTTTTTTTCGTTTTATTATAGTGAACAAAAAAGTTAGATATTTCCGGTTTTATTATTTTTTAATTTCACTGTTTCGTGCCATTCGACTATTAACATTTTTATTTCCTGTGAGTGAACCCATTGTAAATTATGAATGTTGATCGATTTTGTACTTTTTTCGTCACAACTTAAAATTATTTCCGGGTGTTTTCTCAGGATTTCACTTCAAAAACATTGAAAATCGATTTTTGTACAGTCTCAATTGAAACTTTAATTATAAGATAAAATATAAATAATATTTATCTTTTTTCTCTATGGCAAATTTTCTGATAAATATACATTTAAATCGGAACACACAAATTATTTGAAAAAATACAGATATCCAACAGCAAATAATATCACAATAGAGTTCGGATAAGTTTCAGATGAAATTACCCTTTATTATAGTCTTTTTTTTAAATGTAATGTCACATCTATACTTTTTTGAATCACTTATCATTGAAATGAGTAGTCTGGTGGCAGAATGATCTTACTTTTGAAATTTTAAATTAATGATAGACTTCGGTTTCTATAGTAACAGACACTAAAATCATTGACCTTGAGACGCCAGTTTTAAAGCAGACTTTTGAAGATATATATGTATAGATAGACTAGTATAAAGATTTTTTTACTTTTTAAAAGAATAGACAGATATCAAATTGTTGTCAAAAATACCTTAAATAAATCAAAAATGATTTAAGGTATAAGACAAATTCAATTGCTTGAATTATTTTCAAATAATTTTTCAACATTGTGATAGTTATTGCAAAATATTTTAGATTTTACTTGATATAGTAATCAAATATTTTATTAAATTAGAGGAAATAATTCTACGCATGCGATAATTTAGTTTTTTTTTTTATATAAAATTGAGTGATATCTAAATATAAATTCCATGTGAAACATCATCTTCTGAAATGTATCATAAGATGTGCACAATTTATTGAATATTCGTTGCATTCTTATAATAATAGCAAAATAAAAATAATTAAAATCCTTTCGTTAAAGAGACAATCCGGTTGAACATTATTCTATTAAATAAATAATGTATAGTTAATGAAAACATAACTAAGCCTTTAATGTTTGTTTTCATAAAAATGTTTCTATCATAGTGTTCATAAAAGTTTTGGTACTCCTATAAGGGCTTTTACATAAATATAAAGGTTGGTTAGGGCGTCGTTCTCGTTACCAAAAGGCGGTGAGTTCGAATCCCGGCTTAGGCGAAGATCCGTCGTGTTCACTAATGGCGGTTGGGGCACGTAAAATATGTCGGGTCGCAATGTCCTCCATATTCCCATTCCAAATTAATACTTCTGGGGGTGGTTGGAGCCAGGCTATGGGTCTTCTCTGGTTCCAATCTCTAAATTAAAAGATTCAGATGGTGCTGCCATCTATGAGCGAAAATTCGTACTTCTACCTTCGTATGAGGGTGTTCTATTAAAAAAAAACGGAATACGCTCTCTCTCTCTCTGACTTGATTTGCCTAGTCTCTTGACGGGCGAGCTTGGCGTTGTCAAGCGTCATTCGTAACAACATAAATATAATAAGGAAATATGTTATCAAGTTGCTAAATAGTTCTAAAAACAATTTAGCTTTTTTTTTTTTATTAAATTGAAATATATAAATACGAAGCTCACATGTAAAAAATTCATCTTCTAAAATGAACATATTAAATTCTTAAGAATTTGCAATTGATTTACCACTCCTTACATATTTATAATAATAACATAATAATAATAATAATGGGAAGTATAATAATATAAACTAGAAAATATGTAACAATAAATAATAAACCATTTTCTATACAACTAAATTAGGTATTGTTGCCAGAAATTCCTTTATTTCTAAATGCATACGTGTGCAAATTATAAATGACCTTCAAAAAATGACTTGCTCTATTCTTGAAAAACAAAATATAAAGCTTTAAATGGCTAAATACTAATAAAAAATATTTTACATAATTGCACGCAAAATAACATTGGTTAACTCATCATATTTATGATGCTAATTTTAATTTTAACTATTCCCAATCACCTTTTACTTCCTTTGTAAATAGTAAATGAGTCAGGTGTAAAATATTATTGATTTACAAATGGTAAAATAGCATGTTGCACGTTATGAATTTTTGAAGAGATACTTTAAAGCATGCGAAACATCAAACTTATGCATTACATAATAATATAATATTCTTCATTCTCAAATTAGTTAACAATTGAAAATTTAAAAGATTTGCTTTCACTGTTGAATATTTTATCCATTTAATGCTTTAAAACATGCTAAATAATCATATGCAGCATATTTATATACTTCAGATATTTAAATTATGCGATTTTTTATGCATTGATCATAAATTTAAAGCTAATGCAGATTATAAATTCCTTAATTTTACAATATTAAAAGCAAGAGTTACGAAATTTAAATTTACATCTCGATATATGTAATTATCTATAAAATATTTCTCAACAATGATAGCTGCTACTTACCAGTACTACTATTATTTGTAACTAACAATTTAACAGGAAGATTAATGGCTGTTATGTACATGTACGGTCCTATTTCTACTTTATCACGTGACCAATAACCATTAAAAAGTCTGAAGTGTGAATCGTAAACTTATTAGGGTTCTGTTGCATCCAAACTGCCAATGAAAGACTGAAATTATTCGCATTTGTTCATATACTTTAAATTTACATGTATTATTAGAAAAATTCTACATGACTAATGTAATTAAATATTTTTAGAAGCATTAAGCAGGAAAAACCAAATTTCAATATACTTATAAAAATAAGCAATTTTATTTATTTTTTTTTAAAAAAGAATAGATTTAATATTTTATTTCATATATATT